>NDXB01022549.1:506360-551980 GCA_002631895.1 Agapornis roseicollis
TTTGAGTAAAAAGAAACTAAAACAAAAAAAGGTTGGGGGGGGGGGTGGAGGGAGAATCGCATGTAAATAAACAATATTCCTGTTGACAACTTAAAATGATGCAACATTCACCAAATATAACAGAGACCCTTTAGTACAGTAACCGGGGCCCTGCTAGGGCAGGATGGTTGGGTAACAGAAGGGTATCTGTTCATGCTGACTTCTGCTTGTTTTAGCCCAGCAATGCACATGGATTTTTTTTTTCCAAGTGAAATTAGCAAAAAATAAGCCATCATCACAGGCATTAATTACTCTCAGATGTACTGTACCCTAAAACACGTAGACACAGAATAGTTACAATCCACCATGCAAATACTAATAGGCGGCTATTGCACAGTACTCCTCTCCCAAAATCATAACCTTTGATGTGCTTGCAAACATAAAGACCTTCACTGGGAATCTTTCAAGAAAGTTCCTTTCTCACCCTCTAAATATATTTACCTAACAGCAAAACAGCTTCCCCATCCTATAAACGGTTGGGTGCATGCTGGATCTGCTGGAGAAGATACCAGGAAAAGGAAGTAGGAATAGGAGTCTAACTGCTGGGGCACACGTGTTACAGCATTGCTCACAATGTCAACTTTAAAAAATACTAAAGAATACCCTTCTATCTGGCTAGCTTTCTCTAGATATCTCTACAAGGCAGGAATTGTAGGAAAGAAGATGGAAATGACAGCTGTTTTTCAAACTCGCTTTCACAGTGCATTGGTCAGAACTTGCATTTGCCCACCTTATGTACTCAACCTGCCTTCACTTCTGTTCTCCCAAAAGGCAGCGTTTCAAATGAAAGGAAAGATATTGGTGCAAAGCAACCAAAACTGTAGGAGATAGGGCACTTTTGCAAATTAAGAAAGGCGACAGCGAACTCCAGCTGCTTTAAGCAGCTTCCTTTTCCCCCCTTCACGGCACACCGTATGTTTGTAGGACCTTTAACAGAAAGATCTGAATCACCACTTTTGTACTTGCAGATTTCAGGATCAGTCCGCCAACTACACAGAACGTGCTTTCAGTTCTGCAGGACACCACAGACACTGTATATATTTGTCTACACTGCTGACAAGTTTTTAACCAGTCGAAACATGGGTTGACGATAAGAAGTCATATATTACTAGCCCTGGAAGACTTAAGACGCCACAAGCCGAGGACATTAAACACCTTGCTTCCTATTTTCAAAGTTTATAATTAATTTTCTCAAAACCAGTTGTAAAGTGATAAGCCCAAATCCCCTTTTGTTTCCCATAGAGACCAGAACTTAACAAGACAGGTATCTGGGTTTTTTTTCCTCGTTTTTGCACGTCTGGTATTAGAGAGAGAACTTTCTCCCCGGTCCGAAGTCCCGAGCCGCAGCCTGTCAGCTGGGGCCCCGGGGCTCTCCCGTCCCTCCGGGACCCGCCGCGGCGGAAGGCACCTCCCATCCCGCCTACCCGCGCTCTGGCCGGGCGTGCAGGGTCTGTCACCCCGCCGGGAGGGCTGGCAGCTCCAGCCGGTGCCCGGCGGAGGCGGGGAAGTCCCGCGGGCCGGGCCGGGCGGACTCACCCAGCGCCACCTGGCAGGCTGTCCGCAGCTGTCCGTGCGGGGGCCGCTTCGCCTCCTTCTCCGCCAGGATCTTCTCCAAGGCCCGCGACACAAACATGCTCTTGGTGCGGGCATCCTGCTCGCGGGTCGCAGGCTGCATGGCGGGGCGGGCAGGGCACGGCTTCGCTGGGGCCAGCGCTCATAACCCCATCACCCGGAAGAGACGCGCCTCACTCAGCGGCCGCCACCGCGCCGCCATATTGGCTCCGTCACGTGATTCAAGCTACCACTCCGCCTTCCAGCGACGACCTCTGACTCCTTCGGTTGCGCCGGCAGCGACAGGAGGCGGAGGATGGGCGGGGCTTGATACCGGTGTGGGCGGGACTTGCAGCGGGGGAGAGGCGGCACACTACTGAGAGCGAGTTGGTGGCTGTAATTAGCTGTAATTAGCAGCACCTCCCCGCAGGTCTGCGCTCCCGGCGGGCCGTTGAGGTAACTGCAGCCACCAGTGTGTGCATGGATGTGCAAGGTTCCGGCCCCTTCTGTTCCAGCATCTTCAGGGGCAATGCCCCACTATCGTCCTTGCTGTAACACCAAGTGCTGAAGTGGGAATTGGTTTGCTGTGTTTCAATAAGAATTTCTGTATCCGTAGGAACTGCAAATATGGTTACTGCTGCAATTATGTGTAGTAATTAAATTACTGAAAGGGAAATCATTTTAATAGAATACTCATTTTTGCAATGCTTCTAGTCTATCAGTGTTAACTTTCACAGAATTAGTCTTATGAAGAGGCACCCAGAAAGCCCACCTGTGGGAGACCCAAAGTCATATGTCAAAGAAGAATCATTAGAAATTAAATTTCAAGTCGCTGAAATTGAGTCTCCTTTAATAACCTAATGCCCATTGCACCTTCTCCCTTTACCCTCAAGCGTACGTGACAGGTAGAATTTGGTTTGGGCCTCACACCCCAAACCAAATTCTGGACTCTTGGAAATAATCTGCAGAGTTATTTCACTCCATTGACACCCTCTGCCATAATCTGGCAGCCACCACGGAGATGCAGTCATCTCTTCTATGTCGTTCCATAGTGGACATAATCAAATGAAGATAACCACATCTAACTGAGAATGCAGGGGCACACCAGGTTGTCTAGATTGGAATTCTATTTCCCTATTTTCCAAGCAGCAGGACTCAAATTCTTTAAAATTAAAGGATCATTCATATGTGTCAAATTGTCAAGAGCTACAATTTTTGTCCTAGAAACCACCACCAAAGGCTCCAAATGTGTGCAAAGCATTAGTTCAGTATAATTTTACAGGGGAAGTGGGTAGGTCCTTCGTGATCACACCCCCTATGTCCAGGGGTTTCTGTGAGGTGGTTAGCGGAGCTGAGGATCTGGTTAGTGGAGCTGAGGACTCCAACTGTATGGAAAAAAAGTGAGTTAGAGGCTGCGAAATAGAAGTTATAACATAAGAAGCAGGGAAGGGTCTCTATCTGAAATGATTTTTAAGGTTGGTTAGTATCTGAAGACTTGGTCTTTCCCCGGAGATCAGCAGTTCAAGTACGGGGTGGGATATGAGTGTGATTTCAAGGCTTACCACTAAATCACAACTTATCAGGGTGTAACTGCCTCAGAAATCTGCTAGTGTTATCTGTGCTCTTCACAGCAACAGGACATTCTGCCTCTTCTGCCATCAGAAAATGTACCACCTGGTAAAGCTGAGACACTGTTGGAAGGGTAAAATCTGAGGGTTTATCAGCTGAAACTGTCATAAGGCAACTGATTTGAACTTCCCTCTGCACTAAGTGATTAATGCATATTTAGAATGAATCGCTATTCCAAGTCAGAATCACAGAAAGGGGAGGCTGGGAAGCACTTCAGTAGATCATTAGTCCATCTAAGCACAAAGGCAGAGCATTGCCTCTTCCTGAAACGCTCTAATAGGGGAGATTCAGCAGCTTTTCAGTCAGCTGTCTCCAGCCTTTCACTAACTATCCAATTAGGAAATTCTTCCTAATATTGGGTCTGGTTGTTAACTGCTGTTCATTAACAGATGGAAGAACTATCATTATGGTGATGCAAATACCAGAAAAATAAAGAGAAATAATGTAGAAATCCAGGTATGAAATGTTGTTTGGTTGGTTGGAATTTGGGGGGCAGGATGACGACTTTGTTTTTTTAATGAAGACATTTCTAGATCATGACTACAGTTTCATTTTTGTTTTCTTATGAAAGTGTTATATAGTTTGGTTCTTCCTATATTTTGTTTGAATTTCTGGTCTCCTGTACAAAAGACATTCATTCCTTTTAACTTACAGATGTCTGGTTTCACTCTTTTAGCTTCAGTAACATAAGTATTTTTACACTAAGAGTAGATTTCATCCTCAAGCTTTGTGCTGATACTTTGCATATTAATTTCATTGCACTATATAGTCAAATCATGTAATGCATGCTTCTTTAGTAGCAAGAAACTCTGTTAAATATTTAGAAAAAAGCAGCTGATTTCAGAATGCTGAAGTAGCCCATACATTTTCCTCATGTTTTCCTGGCAGGATTCAGTATGCTACTACTTTCAAATAGTATCAGCTGTGTAATCATTTTATATATTTGTTATTTATTCTTAAAGTATGTTATACATCTGAAAGTGTTGGATATTATTACATGGTCTAGTATTTTGTATGGGGTAACCAGTTCCATGAGATACTTCATAATATCCTTTGGGCTTGCGAGCATCTTAAGGTTTTAAACTCTATTTGTATATCTTCATATGCCCGTGATCACTTACGTGTGCCATTTCTGAATAAACCACTTTAGGTATTGCAGTTGGGAGACAGTTGCAGTGCCAGGTGGTTGAATTAATTTGCATCAAAGACTAAACTACCCATAGTAGCATGGGGTTTAATTTAGTTTTCAAAACCTTGTTCCCAAAAGGCAAAGTCTGAAAAATAGACTTTTCAGGTTGATGCTGATTCAGTGTGTCTCTGGGAGGGAATCGGGAAGGTGGCTTGCTGTATATTGTGTGACTCAGCTGCCTCCTTTAATTCTTACTCTTAGCTCCACTGTGGCCCTGCTATACCACAGGCTCTCGAATCCTCTCCACAGAGTATCTCATTGACTGTCTGACTGACCAGGCAAAATCTAATTTGATTTGTTCTGTTCTGAAGGGCAAGAAATTCAGTATAAACCTTAAGTGCCTCATTAGTGACCAAAAAAAGTGACAAAAAGGAACAATATCAAATTTCTTCAGGCTTGTTTAATTTGGCACATCCAAAGTAAGAAAAGGTTTAGTATGTCTCCCTAATAATCCCTATCTATTAGTAATGAAGAGATGGAGAAATAGTACATGAAAAAGAGAGAACAGGATCACCTGTCACAGCGTCATGTACTGACATTGGGAGCTCAGAAGTCAAAAGACAAACTCATTGTACTCAGACTCAAGAGTCATTTTATTTCAGTGCTGAAATCTACAGTCTCTGTTACAGGTAAGATAATGCCTTGGAGAACATGATGGCCAAGTTAGAAGGGAAGACTTGGCTGATACAGGTTAACCAGTAGTCAGATAGTCAAGACTTGAGTGAAAAATAATTGTGTTGGGAAGGTGACAATGTTAATGCTTCCATGAAGTTTTTATTCTAAGTAGTAATGGTAATGAAGTAAGACCTATCTCTTGAAAAGCCTCGAGTTCAGCCACAAGAAGATGAAATGTGTGGTTATTTGAATAAGAAAAGGAGCAGAGAGCCTGAGAACTAAGTATGGTTATTCAAAAAGTGGGGCTCTCATTCTCACTTGCACTAACGGCTATTATGGTTATTTACATTCCTACTCATGGGTACTTTTTATAATCTGAAGCTTCCAAAAAGCCTCATCCTTTATTGTTACAGACAATGTTCAGGTAAGTCTCTGCAGGCTTTTGTTAGCATTGGGGATGGCCTTGCCTTAACTGCCTTTTATTATTGCAGGACATGGGGCAAAAGAAAGAGAATTCCTGACATAGACTGATTGTGCACATACCAAGCTGTACAGAGTTGCCATGGTTGACCACACTGTTGTTTCAAATGTACAAGATTATCCAACACAGCCTGAGAAATGCATATATGCAAGGCACACTGTCAGAGCTAACTGGATATGGATTGCTCCTTGATCTGCTAGTAGTAGATTCTTCAGGTTCTGAAGGTGTTCAACAAACAATCTCCTCCCTTCCTTCATCAACACCTGGTCCCAGGCACAGTGGCAGGCTGTTCTAATTCCTAACTCTTTTTTGCAGAAATGTTCTTTTCCCCTTGATTGGGCTTAATGCTCACCTTTGATTTTTGTATGATTATGTGTAATCCATATGCAGTAAACAGATAGCTTGTCATCTCTGCTAACCTGTCTCCTTGCCAACATGAATGATCTCACAGTGCCCAGGGGGTCTGGAGTACAGACAGGATCTTTATTATCCTTCTGTAAATACTGATGAGAAATCTTTGCACATTCTTAAAATCTCATGATGCACTGCAGGTTTTGGGCAGGTTGAGGGGAAGGACACAGCAATACTCTGCTCCATTTGGGTGAGCAGGCAGAAAGAACACCAGTAAATGTACAAAATCTACAAAGAAAAAGAGAGAGGAATACCTTGCCTTGTGGCATCTGTCTTGTTACATGGCAGGAGTTGGAAACGAATGGTGATCTTCTTTCTTGTAGGTGCAAGCATACTCAGAGATAGCCTGACATCCCCAAACCAACGGAGTTTTGGAAGATGACACAGGATGTTATATCCAGGAGAAGGCAAAACAAAAGAAGACAAAACCTTTTTTTCTCACAGAAACTAGAAGAGTGGCTTGAGGAATTGCCAGCAGCTCAGTGCATCTGTGTTTGATGCCTCTAGTCAAGGCCTTTTATGGAAGATCAAAATATACTTTGGTGACAATAACCTGAGGTGCTATAGCATGTTCAGCTCACTCCAAGTGCAATATCAGTTCTTGCCTATCAATTGGCAGTAAATGGCACTGACAAGCATGACTTCATGTGAGGAGGGAAAGGTTAATATGAGGAGCAGTGAATGTCAGAGTTTATTTCCAGGCCAGCAGCTTGAAGTTCACTTTTCTGCAGTGGGGCTTAACATAACACAGTGATCTGTTTCTCTTGGCTGTAGTAATCCACTGTTTTTATCAAATGTAAAGTTCTAACCTTGTTGAAACTGTCTGTTCTCTGGTGTTAGCAATATGTGATAGCAATACTTCAAATACATTTTTCCAGCAAAACAGTTAACCCATTGACAATGGATGGATGCTCTGTAGCCCAAGGATACATTTTATGAGAATTCACAGACAAGAAACATCTCCAAAATGTACCAGTGCGAATGGCCAGTTCGTTCCCAGGATACCTCCTCAAAGAAACTTTTCCATTTCTCTTTTCATTTCCTAGATAGTGCTCTGGGATGTAAACTGTACAAAGTTCTCCCATGTAAAAAGTTCTCCCACTCATACACTGTTTTACTCAGATGCTACTTCTGTCTCAATAAAACCAATCCAGTTCTGCTACAGAAGAATCTCTCTATGTGTAGGCAGTGGCTAAATAGAAGTAAGACATTAATTTTGGATTCTATCTCCTTTAAAGTACTCATGTTTGGAGCCTTTCTTATCAGAGTTCAGATTTGTCATACCTAAATGCAGGAGCTCAGTTGCTGAAACTCCTAAATCCAAATCCTTGCTCAAAATAGCATAGGATCCTCATTTAACCGTATCTGTTGAGTGCTTAATGATAAGTGAGATGAAGTGAGGGACTCCTGGGTGAAGTACAGTTTGGGTTCTTATTTTGATTTCTAGGTTTTATCATACCTAATGGACATGGAAACAATCTTACAACATTTCAAAATGTATTTCAATTTAATGAATTAATAAATTTTAAATTCATTTAAAAACATCTAATGATGAAGAAAGAATGGAGTGGTCTAAATTTTCTCATGCAGTAGTTGAAACTCAAACAGCACAGTATTACACTGCAAAACAATGAAATGGACTAAAATGAATGCAAATTTAAGGGGTAACGGGTTCAAACTTAAACAGGAGAGGTTTAGACTGGATATAAGGAAGAAATTCTTTCCTGTTTGGGTGGTGAGGCACTGGAATGGGTTGCCCAGGGAGGTTGTGAGTGCTCCATCCCTGGAAATGTTCAAGGACAGGTTGGATGAAGCCTTGGGTGGCATGGTTTAGTGTGAGGTGTCCCTGCTTATGGCAGGGGGGCTGGAACTAGATGATTTTAAGGTCCTTTCCAACCCGAACTATTCTATGATTCTATGATTCAAATAGTAATAACCAACATCACAAGGGAAAGATCAATAGATTGGAAAGATCATTTAAAGCATTAGAAATACATAACAATTTGTTATAATTCTTTAAAATACTTTGATACTTTTGTCCACAACCTTTTAATCTCTGCTGGGATTATTTAACTGAAATAGCAAATCTAAGACAAATTTAATAAACAGATTTTTAAGTGAGTGGAGTTTAACAAACCTACCCCCGAGCTGTTGAGATTCTGATGGTACTTAGCTGAGCTCAGGACCAAGTCTACACAAGAAGTGCTTTGGCAGAATAAGCGTATTAAGATAACCTTGGGGGTGAGTCTAGAAGAGATATTAATGGTGAAGGTCTGAAGCTATGAATCTGCACAGTCTGGCCAAACAGCTTAGAGATACAGCTTCATGACATGAAGTATCTATTATCCTCTCTGATAAATTCACACCCATGTGGTGCCAGCAAAATATTCTTAAGATGAACCACTAAAACTGCTCTGATGGCAATTTATTCAAACTACCAGCAAAATATACTTTTGTGTTTATAATGTTAATCACAATAAGAAATTCTGCCAGCAGAACTATACTAATCCCAGATCGTATGTCACCGCAATTCCTGTTGCGCATAGACCTGAACCATTTAACAATCAGACTGCTGTATAGCATCTTCAGCGACTTACACACTGTAAATTACATTTAATTCAGTGGACTTTGAGTTTCAGCTATATGAGTCACAGTCAAATTTAGCCCAAGGAGATCGATTTTGAGCTTTCTTATAACTGATGGATGTGTTAAAAGATTCAAGTAGTTGCTTCCCCTCTGGTTCTCTAACTGTTTTCTAGAATTCATTCATTCATCTGTATATTCTTTTAAGTTTTATTTTACTTTGCTTTGGATTATTTTATTTTAAAGGAACTGGGACAGATCATCACTTGAGGTAAACATATATATATATAGTTTGGGGTTACTTGTACATATTTGTTTGTTCACCTCCGATATCTGCAGAAAAGAGCAAGCATATTTCTCTGGAGCTTAGTCACTGCCTGTTAGAAAGACAAGTTCTGAAGCCAGCTGTACAGTTTATACAGGATTCTGCTTAATCCTGTATAGGAATCTGCAGTGTTTGTTTTATTGTACTGATATATTACATCTCCACATGATAGTATTTTTAGATGCATGTTTTTCAAATACATGCATAATCAGAAATGGGACTGCCAAACCCATCCCCCAAGACCTACCCACATTTGCTGTTGCTGTCTATACATTCAATTCTTATTTTACTTACATTAGTGTAAATCATGGGTAATTTTACTGTTATCAGTGAAATTACAGTGCTGCGGCAGTGGCATAACTAGAAGGCCCTTGAATCTTTTTTGAGAGATGCTGACTTAGTTGTTGAGACAGAAAAAAGCTGTAATTACTGTCAACAGCATTGCAGACCTAATTAAGCAGCAGAAGCTCTTCATATATTGTCAGCCAAATTACCACTTCTGATTTTAGGATTTTTATTGTGGGATAGGATTAGTTTTTATGGGAGAAGCAAAATGGACACAGGCTGGGGTTTAGGAAGTGGATTTTTTTAAACTTATACGTCAATCAAAACCCTTGTCTTTCAAATCACAGCAGTATCTGAGTTCCTACATGTAGGGTTACAACTGAGGTTATGGTCTCAGACAAGAGTCAACACTAGGCTTCAGTTGCAATAGACCCTTTGATGGTTAGTGGCATATGAAGAACACAAAGCTGGTGAATGGCAGGCTTTCTTGTTTAAAGTTTGGTTATAGGTAGGCTTGACTTTGAGATTTACTGAGATTAGAGAATAGTTATTTATGGACTTTAGCTAAGTAACAAGTGCTCATACTGGGAAATGGACTCTATTTAGTTGCGATTTGCAACAGAGTCATTGTTGTGATTAGGGTTGTGGAGCTTAAGTTAGATATGGAGAAGAAGGCAATCTTGAGTACAGTGCTTTGTATTAATAATAAATTGGGCTTCAGAATTAGGGAAGAGGTTGTAAGAGAGAAAAGCTAGTTTTACACCAGTTCTTCAAATATCTATTTGGCTAAATTTAAGGCAGGAAACATCAAAAGGTACTGAAGTATATCTAGTTGTAAGCCTTTTAAAGGCTTGAGTTTTGGCCAGCATTCTTGTTAGGACTGAAACTCACTGGTGTTTTTTTGCTAGGCCTATTTTATAAAGAATAAATTTGTATAAATTGAGGGCTGGTATCATTGGTGGCTACACACATATATTTGTTAGGCTGAAAGCAGTTGCTTTCTTTGGGTTAACAAGAAAATTGAGATTAGGTTTAGGATTACGATGCAGGTTAAGCCTTGGATTCTGACTCCTTAAAATGGGTTAGGCTAGAGTTTATAATAGGTCTCTGGGCTCAGAGTAGCATTCATACCACCAAGCCTTGCCAATTACATTAATCTTTCGAGGTAATAAAGATACTTTCTTAGTATTAGAATTACAGTCAAGGTAGAATTAGGATTAGAGTTTGGATTTACCAAGGGAAGTAAAGTAAGGTTAGGCCTTTGTCCAAAAGGGATGGCTACATGAAATTTACAGCAGTCTCTACTGGGACAATGCAGATTGTGTTCAGTTTTAAAAGGGGTTGGAGACAGGTTTCCTCCTTAGGTTTAACATAACAGTCACAGTTAGGAGTAGGGTTAATGACTGAGGTAGGATTCTGGTTCTGTTGAGAGGTATTAAAAAGCAGACAAGTTTACTGTTGATATCAGATGTTGATTAACAATTGTTTTTCAGATTGCTATAGATCACTAGCTGAAAGCAAAGAGGGAGGTTAGACTTAGGGCTAGGACTAGGGTTAGATAATAAATTTGCTAGGAAAGATAAGCTAAGAACATGCCTTCATTTACTGATATAAAGTAAGAGATGCTTGGAGAAGCAGTGTTAATTTTATGGAGGAGGACTTTTTGCTTAGTTTTCAACAAGGAGGAGGGAGCTTAGTTTAAATATCAATAAGGTCATCTCTTAAACATCCATAAAAATGCATTTAGTGCTGGAGCTGGAAAGTGAAAAGGGACTGAAATTTTTCTGCATAGTTAAGAGTCAGAGCTTACAAGGGACAGCTGAGTTTAGTCCTGAGTTTGGGTTGTTAAGTGTTATAAGTCAGCAAAACACAAGTAGTTCAGTGACTCATATCCTTTTCACTATTTCTGTCATGCGTGGCACCAACATCATCATTGTTTTAAACCAAAAGAGACAGTCCATGCCCGATGGAACATCTTGCAGGAAACAGTTTTACATATGCAGAATAATCTGAAGAAAATGCTATCTACCACTTCTTACCAGGTGCCATGTGCTGGAAATGCCACTATGCAGAAAACTCAGACATTTGAAATGGATTTGCAAATTTCTTTTTTTAGAAATAGGCATAAGACATATTAGATGTTCTTTTGCCTCTAGCAAATTCTTTGGCCTTTCCCCAGGAAAGTACAACTGATCCTATATGTTGCATGCAGTTTGTTTATAGGACCTATTCTTTCTGCTTCACTTCTCTTCATTCTGTTCCATTTCCTCACCAGTTTGCTTTTGTATTACCTGTAATGGCCTAAGAAAACCTATTGTGCTGTTTACTCACCAAACCAGCACACTTGGTAAGAATCTACAGCTTATTCTCTCAAATGAAATGAAATACAAAATTTGAGAAGCAGAAATGTGATCAGTAGCAGTACTCAAAGGTAGATCAAACCCTTTCTGCAATACCAGTAGCTTACAAATCCTGGGGGTCAAGACAGCTGTCTAGCAGAGAGACTTTCTGACTTCCCTCAGCCACAATAAAAGTAACTCAGAAATACTGGTATTATTCCATAATAGCAAGGCACTCACCCCCATGATGATATTCTGCCTAGGTTGGGGTCTATGATAAAGAATAGCAGGTCTGTTATTTCTATGCTTCCCTATTTTAATATCAAACTGGCTCTCATTTGTTTAGGCTATTATGGGTCTTCCACTGTGCTCAACACGTGACAGGAATCACATGCTAGGAACTTCTATCCATAACCCTAGACCCACTCTCATTTCTGTTTTCTTGAAATACAGCCCTCTTCCTCTTTGTTTCTTTCTCTTTTTTTCACTTTAATAGAAATCTGAATATTTCAAAAATACAAGCACATTCCTTGCTAAGTCAGCTCAAGAGGCACTAACATGCAATTGGATACAGAGGCCAGGGATACCTGAATAATTTTTTCCAAACTAATGAGTTCAGTAGATAAAAGACTGCTTGAGGATTCAAGAAAGAATATGTGGAAGAGATGGAGAACAGATCTTTTACAAATCTGTAATTCAAAAGGAAGTGCAACCCCATGGATGCAGCCTCTGTGAGAGATCATGACCTTTATCCAGTACCCACATACAAAGGTGCTCCCTGAAGCAATCTCTCACTGGGTAATATTCTGAGCACACATAACTGGACACAATTCCCACAAAGCATTTTCCATAGTCAGTATAAGGACAACAGATGCAGAAAGAAGGATCAGATCTGGGTGGGACCTTATCCCATTGTGAGAAATTTAAGACTGTGAGCTCAAACAGCCAGGCTGCTAGTGAATAAAAAAATGGTGTCCGCATGCAATGCTGGTCTTTCAAAAGGGTCAGATCTTTTTTCTCATTCCTGTTTGAAACATCACTTACTGCTAAAGAAACTAGTGCTTGCTCACATGTTTAGATAGTTTTACTTTGCCCAACTGTAAACCATGGGTGTCTCTAATTTGCATTTTATGGGCCAAGTCATGTCTTCTTTTGAAACAGTTCATGCTGCGCCAAATCAGCAGTACTGCTCCAAATGTCACCTGGAGGGAATATTGCAGATTACACAGTTCCCCGGCAGACTGAGTGGTTTAATATGTCCTTAAAAAATCTATGGTGGTGGTGAGGCAGCCATGGAAATGGAAGGCCACAGCCAGTCTTGTGGCTGCTATTCAGAGGCCACACAGATTAAACCATTTAGTTTTATTTGCGCAAAACACTCCAAACGCCTTTTCAATAGTCACAATGGGAGCAGTATGCATTTTATTGGAAAAAGCTTTGCTGGATACGGCTAATAGGAAGTTTCCCTCCAGCTTTTTTGCTAGAATGCTTCAACAGAGGCAACTTGGTGGTACAGAGGGGATCTGCCTGCAACTTTGCAAGTGATGCTACAAAACTGCAATGAAACAAAGGGTATGAAATGAGAATAAATTCCATTCCACATTGTGACAAGCCAACAATCTACAGCATGGCCTGATTCTCTAGGGTCCACAGGGATTGCACAGTGCCAAAAGGAAAAGCCTTCACATTTTCTAAAACTCTTTACATCCTTTTTATTTGTTACTTGTGCCTGAACTGCCCTTATGTGGTTTCAAACCACTTCTGCTGAGTGCAATCTATTCATCCAGCTAGGGAATAGAAACATTTCCATGTGATTTACATAACCAGCTCACATCAGCAGCCTGAATTTCAAGCATCAATTGTCAGATGGAGACAATGGCAAAAAATGATAGACAGAAAAATATCTATAGACAGAATATACATATTTTTTTCCTCTCACAAATGTATCATCATGAAAAAGATGCATCATTTATAAATCACAATTCTTCAGGCACCATAGAGATAAAAAAACCCCAGTACATTAGAGAATCAGTACATGGAGTCAAAACCAAGCCCTCAAACCTGCAGAAAACAAACAGAAGAATTTGAAAGACTGCCTAAAATCTCATGTACTTGGGAGCATTCTATGGAAAATAAAAACAGACAACACCCATTAGAAAAGCATTCCCTCTGACCTACTTCCTAACCCAGCTCAGAACTCCAGTTACAAGCAACTGGCTCTTTGAAAATCGAGTCTGTTATTTAGGTGGTCATAAATTTTATTTGAGTTTATCCTACAGTTAGATGTCATAACATTTGGAGTATTGTGGCATTTGAAGTACTGTTAGTAGCTGGGAGCACATCTGCATTGGACTTATTAATCTGAAAAAGCCAAGAGATCTAGACGCCCATGCTGAGCAAGATGTACTGTTTCCGATTATACCATTGTTCTCCTTTGGAATTGTGTTCTGAGGTTGGATCATGCTTTTTCCAATCTTAGCACTTGTTTAAACCGGTGGTTTTCACTTGAGGGCGCTAAAGGCCCAGCTCCGGGAAGGGAAAGCGCTCCCCGAGCTCTCAAGCAGTGCTGCTCACAAGTGTATCGCAAGACAAAAAAACCCCCAAACCAAACAAACAAAACAAACAAAACCCAACCAAATAAACAAACCAAAAATGGATCACTACAGTGCAAACAATTATTTTTTAGCTACAAATATTAATACGATGAAGTCTTGGGTGGTAGAGATGGAAAGAGACTGCTGTCTTACAGATCATTAACAGATGGCCACTTGCTGCTGACTGACTTGGATCAGCAGCTGATCAGGAGCTCATCCAGGACGAGAGTGTCATTACGTGCTTTCCTGTGATCAATACCTCTTCCACACCAGCAAGCAGACAGACACATGCCAGAGACAGTACATTAAGCTAAACAGAGACCTGACGGTTTTGTTTGTATTTATCTCTTCTGGATATGATCCTAACCTGCCCCGGTCCATTTTAGTTCCAGGAGTTACTACTTAATTCAGTAACAGATCTGGTCCTCTTAACTTAAAGTTCACTTCATTTAGATTATCTTTCTCTTCCCTCTGGCTTCTCCTTTTCAAGGAACTTTCTACAGCACTAATCCACACAGTAGTCATTTTATATTAAAGATCTATAAGCAGAGCATCTGTCAGCTCTTCACCATTGAATTGTCATTCAAGCTGTGAAGTACTAGCTAAATTCAGGAAGTAATGTCACAAGCAAAGCCACTTTTCATAGCTAAATCACATATGAGTAATATATTGGTCATACTGATGTGCTGGGTTGTGGTTTAAATGTTTCTAATGATGTTCTGGAACTATTTATATGACTACTGCTTCGCAATAACCTGGCAGTTCATTTGAAGCATTTACGGTCTGTTCAAGCTAGAAGACTACTTCCCATCATGGGTTCAGTTATTTTAAACCCCTCTGTTGTCCTGGAATTCTTCATCTGTAGCTCGATTTTGTTTACTACATAAATGAAACCACAAGACAGGATCTGTTAAAAATTACACATCCAAACTCAGAACCTGAATGAAGGGGTGCTGTTAACTGTGGTACTTTCAATGCTGATTCCATTGCTAACATCCTTTTGGTACTGATCACAGCACTTTAGCCCCCCTTCCTGGGCTAAAGGCAGACATATGTCCTTGGTGACCTTCCCTCTACTGATTTATGCTATTAAACATAGTATGTTTAATATAGCATGACTAGATGACTGAAGTCCCCATGAAGTCCAGCACAAGCCCTGAAGTGAGCGTATGGGAGAGTAAGCCTCTCTCCTTCACTGTGGGTCTTACTCAGTTCCCTGTCCTGTCATCTCTAGGAAACCAATTTGTCTTAGGTTAGTTTCCCACCCACTACATAGGAAACAAGTTGCTCTGTAAGGTCACCTGAACTCCCAGGTCTTGCTGGAGTGGACATGGAAAGCTGGTGGGAGAGATGACCACAAAACCTGTCAAAACTGAGAAGCAGGAAGGGCCCTTCTAAATGTGCTTTTATGGCCTTTGACAGGCAGGAGGGTTGTCTGCATTTTTTACTAGGCAAGGCATTTCCAGAATGTGTGATTATGGATGATGATGAAAAAAATTGTAAGGGCAAGTGGTAAGAAAGTGAATGAGCTAAATCATCTGTCTTGGGTCTCCTGGGAAGAGAAAAGTGAGATACTGAATGAACACATCCTTCTGTACTGCACACAGAGAATTAGGACAGCACTGTCAGCAGTACTGATCACAGTGTAGAACATAAGCAGAAGCATGACCTTGTCTCTGCTACATGACAAGGAAACCACACTGCAGTAAATGAGGCCTGAGGGACAGCTACACCCCCTTAAACCTGCAGCATACTGCACCCTGTCTCCTGTGGGTTCATCTAATCAACATTCCTTTTAACTCCAGTGTTGATCACTGGCTTGGATCACCCAGTAATTTTAAATGAGATGAGCTGTTTTCATTGACACTTATGTCAGCATGTATGAAAAAAAGACAAAATTTTCAGAAGAGCATAGCTCTGATTTGCACACAGCTTTATGGAGGCAGCACAAGTAAATCATCAAAATTGACCATCACTGGTTGCTTGTGACACATCTGCTAACCAAACAGCATCGAGTGCCAAACCTGAACCAAATGTTGTCAGATACCTTGTTTGGGGGAGAGAAAAAAGACTTGGAGACAAAAAAAATACTACAACTATGTACCCAAATTGTACTGTGCTTCATGCCAGGCACTATAGAAATACACAATGAAAACCAGATTCTGCCTCCAATTACACATGTGTGTAAAACTGTGATCCTTTCCCAGTGTAACATGGCTGCTTTCTTACACTAAATTGCATAAACTCCTGCATGATAAACCACTGATTTTCATATGTTTCTAAAATTTTAACAGTTCCCAGATAAACAGACCTTTGTTCTCATAGTAACAGACACTTAACTTTTGGTGGTGTCTTGTCTCTGCCTCTTTCAGACCACTACATATCTATGATGCTTTCTGTATTTGTTATTTATATAGCAAATGTCAAATGTTTGCAGTGGCTTCATAAGCTTGTCATTCAAAATGCAGCACTGGGAATTTAGAAATCCATTTACTACAGGCATATGGTTAAGTAATATTTTACTATAAATAATAAAAAAGCAGAAGGAATAACAGATCTAAAAAAAATAGAAGCATTACTTCCTTTCTGCACCAGCTAACTGAAACAAAGCCAGAGCACAATCAAGACATTTGAAGACAAACAATTTAATTACATTATGCTTTTTAGTATGGTCAATGAAATGGGAAAGACCTTGAGTAACCTGATTTTCATGTGCTCAGGAAGCATGGGTGCACTGCCATGCTCCTGTGAAGAGGCCACAAGCCAGGTCACAGTGTAAACCACTGCTCTGAGAGTGGTGAGGTCTGAACAGAAAGAGATCCACAGTTGCAAGAAAATAATGTGCACACTGGTTTCATAAGCAGTGAAATCCTCTGTCATTTTGTTGCATACATTCAGTAGCTAAGAAAGAGGAACTCTGGGGACATTCACACCAGCATTCCCACAAATCTGTTTTGTCTCCTATACCAATTGCCAGGCTGATCACTTTGCAGGCAATCTAGCTAGCCAGAGAACCACACTGATGATCAGTACAGATGATCATGAGTAAGGACCCACGGCGAAGTGATGTGAGTTTGCCTCAGCCCAATACAACCATTTCCAGGCTCAGCTGGAATATAGCACACACTGCACTGCTTCTGAACAATGGAGAAAGCTTGGAGTGAGGCAGAATGGGAGAATGGTTTATGCTAAAGAATTTGTTGGCCAAGGCTGGTTTAGATTTCACACATATTTTGTCCAAAACCTCAGAATTTGTTGATAACATGGCTTGGATGACTTTGATTATGGTTTATCCTCATATGTCAATGCCCATCCTATATGATTATCTCTTTCAGCTCTTAGTAGCTTGGCTGTGTTTTCCATACGCCACAACCTGATATGTCAGTCTGGAAATTATTTTACTCAAGATTAAGGAAGGAAACAGACAACAAATACAGGTTTCTTACATGACCTTTCCTCTAAAACATACCTGCAATTTATGTGTTGAACAACCTACAGCTTCTGTCAGGAGATGGCAAGTTGGTTCATTAAAAGATACAGAAACCTGAAAATATGATTAGAATCTCTTTCCTGTTCTCACACTGCAGCATATATGAAAGTTTAGCACCATATACAAAGATATTAAGTATGTCCCAGGCTTTTGCTTTCTGTGCCAGTGTGAGACTGAGTGAACATGTCTTGGTTAGATTACTGCGGTAGCTGAAGAAAGTACTTTTCCATGGTGAGAACCTGGCAGCCTTGTTCTCTGGTTGGCTTTTTCTATAGTGCTAACCCCAAGCATTTGTGAAGCAGGAATACAGCTTCCCAAACTATCAGATTGCCTTAAAAGGCACAAGATTTTACAGAATTCACAACTGGTATGTTTTCTATTAGCCTTCAGATATTAAGTATTCCTGGGTTTATGATTTCCTCTCTAATATTGAAAGCTATGCATCCACTTGAAAATGTAAGAAATGTTCTCATAAATTATGGCTACTTTCCTAAAGCAGTAGTAGCATATACATCCTCAATGACAGGATATGTGAAGCCAAGCCTAGAAATTGCTTGTTTCTGTCCACAATGTCACTCAAAATAGCCCTGGCTAGGGAGACTGAATTAGAATGATTTCATCCACAGATCTCATAAAAAAGCGATCACATACTCTTTTTCCTCTACCCTTCTAACATCTCTATACTTTGATAAGAAAACAGGAAACACATTTATTTTTAAAAGACCAGGACAGATAGGACAATATTATAATTCCCATGGTTAACCTCTAGGGAACTTCAGAACAAGCAGGACAGGGAATCAATACATGAATCTTTGCAAATAGCCATTTATGATCTCAAAAAAGGGAACAAATAATAGCCTTCAAACTTAGTAGCTAACAACCAGGTAATTAAATTGCTAGGGATAGCACTGTGAATATGACAGATAAACATATATTTGCACATGAATGCAGTATGTCTATTTTACAGTCTTCTACAGTAAAAGCAAAAATGCCAAAATAGGGTTGTGAAGTTGGGCTGTCAAGGAAAGGAGAGCCATCAACATGGTAATGGTGGAAGAGACTAAGAGCTCAGCCCTTTACGTGTTTGGGGGTGCTTCTGGTTGGGGTTGACATGGTACACGTGGACCTCCTTTGCTGCCCTGATAAGTCTCCACCTGCTTGATATATCATTGAAAACAGGCTTTAATCTACATTACATTTGAACAGTGCCTCACTGAGGGCTTCCTTCACCTGCACACCAAATACACCTGGGCTTTCTAGCACATGGCATAATGTCTTAATGTCTTCCAGCCCACGGAATGTCTTAATCTCCCAAGACACACAGTTCTAGTGTCAAATTAGGCACACTCAGCAAACAGTGCTGTCATCACACTGAAATGAGATTTTGCAACTAAAGGCAGGGAAAGAGTAATGGGTTTGGTATCATTCTCAGAACTATTTTAAAGTTTGGAAATTATTTTCCTCAAAATATTTCGAGATCCCATTAGCTGGTTTTCTGAGGGTACAACACGAGCTATTTGGCTAATTCAAAAGCAACATAGACTAGTTCAATGTCACTACTGAATATAGCACTGTGGTGCATCCAGAGTTTAATTGCATGATGTGTATTCATGGTTGGAGGCATACACGGAGAAAAAAAAAGCCTTTCAAATAGAACAGAAGGCAGATGAATAAGGAAAGAATACATGTAGCTGCATGTGTGTGTTTGCAAGTAATTTCAGTGCCAATTACAAGGCTTACTATTAAACTGATGTAAAGAGCTAGTTGTAGCAAATATGTCGGTAGTGTGAGACATAAATCAAAAGCATACAATGCCTAACAGGTGGACACAGTTCACAGTTTGTGTAAGCTACTTCCTTGGCAAGAAGCTTCTCTGGATTTCTGCCCAGGGGCCAGGTGCTCCTCACTGACTGACAGGGCTAACATCACAGCACTTCCCCCACTGGCATATTGCTATGTATTTTGCATTAGGAAGGAAACCTCACCCTAAAACAAGATGCAGAATACACAGGAAAAGTCTTGGAAAAACAGCACTGGTCTGTACAGTAGCTCAGTTCCCAGTCCAGCATTAGCAGAAATTCCTCATAGAACTTCTTTTCCCTTGTGCTGCCCATTTTAAATCATTTCCATAGGGACTGATTCTATTTATTCTGCTTGGCTTCTAGCTGTTTTCTCTGCTGTCCAGTAATGTACTTACTAGTGGATTTCCCAGGGGACACCACATTTGATTCACTGTCTCAGATCTCTAAATTTTTCCCAGTTCAACCCTGCATACCCTAAAATCAATAAATGCAAATGGTAAAGTGTTCTCATTGCTATCAGCGTAATTGAGGTAACTGAAGGATTACTAAAACAAACTATTAAGCGGATATTTATATGGGTATCCAGATGGTATTAGAAAGACATTTCATCAAGAAGTTTATGTATAATTTTCTGCCTCTCATTCCCACTGTTTTCTTCAAATGCAGATCTCAGACCTTTTGTATCTTTCTGATCAACTTAACTACCAGCAGCCTCCTGCTGAACTTGCATTCCTACCAAGGGAAGCTGTGTAATTTGAGAAAAGGACACTGACAATATATCTAAACAGCATCAGAAAATGTCATGAGGTGAAAAAAATACCATTTGCCAGGGGAGGCAATGTAGCTGCATTTACACAGAGCTCTGCCAGACAAATCAGACCAGCTGCTTCTGTAATGAGCCCACATACAGCACTCCACTAATGCAATGATTCTCCACAGTCAGGCTTCTGAAACTAACATCACTATTTCTGCTCAGTGTTGATGTTTTACCTTGTACCTTCTTCATATTTTGCTTTCAAGTATTTTACAACAGGTAGCAGCCATATATGGAATATGTGAGATTTATACAATTCTAAGTCAATAAAAATTAAATTATTTACTCTTTCTAAAGCCAACGAACTGATCAGGGTCTGGGCTCTTTTTCACAAGAGAACTTGCAGTTTCTTATAAAAAAAAAAAACAAAACCCAAAACTAATATGTTGCCTAAAGCCCAAATCTGCAGTTTTCATATTTTTCTCATTTCAAAGGCTCAGCATCATGTCCAAAGAAAGCAGACACATCTCCCACAGAATAATGCTGTGAAAATCCCAGATTTCAATGAAAAATAAATTAAATGTGCAAATTTTTGTAGTAGTCCTGGAAGAAGGAGATCCTGACTGAAATCAGTACTAATCTGGTACCTATTAGACAGAATACAAGGCTCACATGACCTAGTACTGTAAACCACATTTTCAGATGTGCCATACAGAGGCATATTAAGACACTTTGATCCTGAACTGCAGGGTCTGTTCAGTGTCACAATAACAAATAATAATAGGACCTGCTAGGAATGTAACAGTGTTTAGACAACCAGGATGCAATAGACTCTGAAGATCAGATTTTAAATCCAAGTGTACATATACCCAAATATGATTACCTTCATGGCCTGTTTTAGTGAACACCCACTGCTCCCACTGAGTGACTGATTATCAGTGCGTTTCTGGTGGTTAGCAGCCCTAAAACCAGTAATTTTAAGAAGCTTAACATGCTCAGGCTTGAAATTTTGAGACTATTTTCCTTTCCTTTCATAGTCTTTCGAATCGTACCTAGGCAGAAAAGCCTACAATTACCTAAATATATAGAAATATTAGAAATAAGTTGTCTTTAAAAAAAGAAATGCATTTATTTTTTAAAAATAGCAGCCAGAGTGAGAGAGCAGATGGGAAAAATAGTTTTGCCAATCACTGCTTTTGACTGCAGAGTGAGAAGTCTAATTGAGTGGAAAGATGCAAATGAAACTGAGTAGCTCCCACACCCTGAAGTGCCTGAGAGGTGGAAGACTCAGGGCTGAATAATCACTCACTTCCAATTTTTCCTGTCTGTGAGGTGATAATTAGACTTTATTCACTATGCAAGCAAGTGTTAGAGTTGCATGTGTGTGAATAACACAGGACTGATTTGTTACACATTCTATCTTGTGCACAGGAAAGCCTGGTTTGCATCGTATTTTGCATTATATATGCTTTTCACATAGCTAAGAGTGTAACTACTCAGATTTTGTTGACAGAAACTTTGTATTCAGTCCAAATTAAGGAAATTAAATACTAAGCTACCAAAAATAACAAAATCCTGTAAGAATTTCTTAAACCAAAAGTAGTTTGTGGATTTATAGGGGTTTAGCAATTGCTCTCCACCTCTGACACACACGCCTGTGCATCAGCCCTGATTTTGCTTACTGGTGGGATGACTTCAGTTACAAGTAGAGCTATTAGCAGCACCAGGAATTAAATTGATAAATGACCTTTTCTCTGACCTTTCATCTGATCGTTATATCTCATCATTTCTTGTAAAAAAGTCAGAAAGTCATTAAGAAATGTCCCTGGCTTTTACCATACACTACAGATTTTATTCATGTGCAGAACTCTTCATGTTTTTCACAAAAGCAGTTTAAGACAGTTCCTTGGCTCCTTGGTTCAGATTTAAGAAGACTAGCTTCCTTTCCTCTCAGCAGGAAAGGCTTCCTCTCTCTGCTCATTACTGTATTCATTTATTCTCAATTTGCTGTTAGGTATTCTTTTGAGGAATCTTCGTTTAGACAAAAGGGGCTTTGTTCTGGTTTTGCCTCTTGTATCTTCTGACTACTGGGCCGGAATTAACATGTGCAACCCAACAGGTCTCATGAGCTCTCCAGTCACCCTGATTTTATTTAAGGTTCATTTCCTTTATCTTTTCAGTTTTCCCAAATATTTTATAAAACTAAATACTACTGGAACAAAAGAAACATATTGACAAAACTGAAGTGTGTGTATGTAGAGAAACTGGGGTATGGGTCTGATTCTTTCTCTCTCCTTCCAGACTGCTTCAGTTTATAAAGCGCAAAAATATTTTTCTATGCTGTTATCACGGCACATAACCTTCTTGAATGCCTCTGTCTTATCATTATGTTGGCTCTTTTGACCTTCTTTTTAAAACCAGAATCTCAGTGCTCCAGTTTTCCCATGTACATTTTTAGTTCATTACTGAAATCCCAGCTACCATTTTAAAGAAACTGCCTATACAAAAATTTAGTCACACTATGTTGTATTGGCATAGAAGAAAGAAGCTATTAACTGTGTGGTGTGGTGGTGTTAGGAAGTGTGCTCAGTTTGAAACTGAAATGGTTCTGCAATTTGTTCAGCCAGTAGAGTGGAAAAATAATTTCCATATCAGAGGTCATTCAAATGAAATGTGGAGACTCAGAATTACTGAACCCACTCACCCCCACCCTTACGAGTATTGTTAATGACTTCAGTTGGCTTATTTGTACAATTACCTTGCACAAGCTTTGCTGCTGTGACTTGGTGTATACTGAACAGGAATCTAGCCAAAGCCCAAACTTCACACACAAACTAGACTTCTGCCCTTCTAGTGGGCCACAGGGAAGATGGTGCTTTCCAGGGATTTTGGTTCTTGAACAATGGAAATACAGCTCTAGTGCAAACCCAAAGCATAAGCCATTCAAAGAGAAGGCTTTGTCTGTATTCTGCTTCTAAGGAGGTGTTTCCTTATGCTTGGGAGAAAGCAAACATAAAAGGTATTTTGCCTTCTTCCCCACGGACTCAGGGGAACTCAGGGCTGCTGTCTGAAGTCTGCAAGTCTGAATTGTGGAGGTCCATTTCAGGGCTTGGGATTGTTCATGTAATAAATCATCATTGAGATCAACAATGTGTGTAAAGCTTTAAAATCAGCTGCACAATCTAGTTCAAGTCAACATCCTCAGAAAGGGAAACAAAATCCTTAGTATTTTATACTCTGTAGTTACTTAACACTAGGGTGCACCTATGAGCGGTCAAAGCCAAACCTCTTGCATGCTGAAGACAAGCACCTTAGACTCTACTCAAGTACTTTTGTTTACACAAAGTATTCTGCAGCATGTTAGCTACATTGAGTTTGAATCAGCTTTTCCTCCTCCCCCCCCCCCCAAAAAAAAAAAAAGCAATTCCAGCTTAGCATTGAGTCTACATGGTGGTATTTTTCATCAGTTTTGAAAAGGAAAAAGCATTTTTTTCACTTCTACTCCAGTCAAGCATTCTGAACAAAACTTAATTTTTTTTTTACCTCTGGGTTTAGACTAGAAGGTTTGGGACAAAATGAGGATTTCTTAAAAGTACTGAGCTTCTGAAAGCAAAAGGGCCTTAACTGACATGCTTACTACCCTTTGTGTACCTTGGTTGTTATGAAAAGCTGCAAGAAACACAGATCTGCCCTGTTTCCTTCCATCTTCAGTCTAAAACCTTCTGCATGCTATGTTCTGAGCCATTAGTGTTTACATCAAGTTTCATCTCTGTGGCAAAGCATATAGGCCTCCTTCTAACTGTAACCTGCTATCACTGGCTTCCTGTTATGACTTGTATAGCATTTACACTGTAATTCAAATGAAAGTTCTGTGATTTCACAAGTGATACTGTGAGGTTAACAGCATTTTTATCACTATACCTGCCTTTAATGTTTCTGCACAAAATCAGCAAGAGAAAAAAGAAAAAGTCCCCTTTGAAAATATCTGTAAGGCCAAAAAAAAAAGTCTGATTCCTATTCTGTAGTGGGGCTGCTGTAGTAAAGTAGTACAATTCTGTTAGAGCTGGGTGATGATTTCCCAGAATATGTCTTTCTACTCCTACATTGTGACCTCACAGAGCATGCACTGGCCTTATATAAGTGGTTATAATCCCATGGACTGCACTCAGCATTGGTGCATGCAGCAGTGTATGGCTATAGTTTCACAAATGGCTTTAAAATGATTTGCATGTGAGTTACTGCCAAAGGAGGCAGTCCCATCCTTTCTCCAGCCCTGCCCTTACCAACAAGACCTTGCGCCTCCTCTCATGCCAGCAGTAGCTCTCAGGGGGTTGCATGCTGAGCCAGTCAGGGAGCAAATCTGACTAAAAAAGGGCCTTTTGTTTGTCTGCCTTCCGGTTAATTTTCAGCTGGATCAGCTGATCAGTTTCTGATCCTGTTCACCACAGTGTCACAAAGGAGGTAGTGAAAACATGCATCAGTGTTGAAAGGAGAAAAAGAGTAGCTGACACTTAAATTGACTCAAGTACCCCCATAAAACCACAAGCTAAGCTACGTACGGGACTAATTTTTTCTCAAATAAATGAATTCAGTGCTATGGATATAAAATATCTTCACTACAATAACCATGGAGAGAGTTTTACTCTGAATACAAGATGCCCAGGGAGATGTAAATGGAAAAATTATGTAATACGACAAAGCTATCTATTTTGTGCTAATGTGATATCTGACTCAGCCCATTCTTAGTAAAAGATCTTTAGTTTATCGAATGCAGACCTCCCTTACTCTCACTATTCAGACTCACATATAATCTCACAAATGCATATTAGGTTTCTTATCTGACTAAAATTGCAGGTGCAGACAACAAAAATCAGAAATTACATCTCTGTTCAAATCCATTTGGAACACTGAGTGTCAAACAAGCAGTTGATGCATTATCATGTTATATGATGTCTTGCTCCTTTTTCTTACACCAGCACAGGCAGTAGACCTCAACCAAGTCAATCATTTAAGCATGATCTGAACTTACATATGTGAATGATCCATCAAACCTCTTAACATATGTTGCAGCTGAAAGCCAGCAGACAACAGGTTACTAAGATAATGCCAGTGTCTAGGCCTCAAAATTAAGTTCGCCATCTTCAAAACTACTGAGGAGATGAGAAAAAGCAGTGAATAGAACTGGAGACAAGAACAGCGGAGAGATGAATGCCTGATGGATAACATGTATTTCATAAAACACTTTTTCTCAGATCCTCAAATCTCTGTTCCATGAGAGAGACTTTTTTTGTTCAGCTCCAGTTATGAAAGCCATACGAGTTTAGAAGTGGCTGCATAATTCTAGTCTCCACCTCTTCATTACTTCATTTATACATATTGATTGTGCTGACACAAAGGAAGGTGGCTTTTCCTGTAAGATGTACCAATGGTTGAAAACAATTCCTGCACAGTTAGGAAGAAACAATTCATAAACAAAACCAAGCACCATCATTCTGGTTGTTTGTCATTCATATACTTACAGGGAAAAAAAAAATACAAAAAAGTGACTTTTGCTTGGTTTGGTTATGCTAGCTCAGGGCAAATATTTGCAATACAATCTTCAAACCCTTCAGCAACCTCTCTTAGTACTCCCCCCAAACCATATATTTCATAAAAATGTTAATTTGTCATCAAAAAATTTAAGGAATTGTAAACTTGTAAATAGTTACATACGGGGAAAAGAATCACTTGGAACAACCCCAGTTTACCTATTTCTTCAAAATCTGACAAACTTCCAAGTTGGAAAAAAAAAAATTCATTCTATTTCAAGCATATTTAAGTTTAATGCATCTTTTTTTCCCCAGCTCTTGTTCTGGTGCTTTAGACAAAAGTACCTAAGCCTGCTGTCAAGACAATGCTTCCTATTGTCAACTTTAGAGGGTAAAGAGTATATCACATAACGTTATATGTGAGGAATAATAGAAAGTCTTTCTGCACATTACCTTAAAAAAAGCCCTGCTTAAAAATATTCTGAATTGAGCAAGACCTTTCGATTAATTAAACTAAAAATCTTCCCTCAGTTCAAGAGCCCAATGAGAACCCTTAATTACATAATCAAAAATTATGTCAGGAAAGAGCATCATGAAAATCTAATTATGCACTTTCTAGTACGTGATTAGTTTTAAGTAGGTGGGTATGATTGAGGAAGAGCAAAAGAGGGGAAATATGATAAAAGAGGTATTTGGCAGTGGAAAGAAAAGAGGTATCATAGAATTGAGTAATAATAAATATAACCTCCTCCCAGAGTATCTTTAAAACCTGGATGTCTTGACTTGATTACAGAATGTATGAAGTAAGACATGCTTCTTCCTCGATTATATGCATTTACAATTTGACACAAAGCTCTCTGAAACCTATGAAAAGGAAATAAGCAGCATTTCCAAATAATTAGAGAGTTCAATACCAGAAATATGTTAAAAAAGTTTTGCCCATCTCACCTGACATTAGGATAGAAACAACTGTTCATTCTCATTGTGCTGTCCCTCTGCGAAGTGAAACTGTGATACAACACTTCACAAAAAGTTGTCTGCAGAGGTAATTTATAGTATCTCCTTTTTTCTTGAATCCTAAACCCTTTCTGTCATGAAATTGTGTTAACCTTCAGTTTTCTCTGGCATATTAGGGATATCAAATAAGTAGCTACATAGGGATGCCAAGGAGAAGCACAGGCTTCAGGCATGGCTCTCTGATCATGCTCCAAGATGGCCTGAACAACAAACACCATGGTTAAAATCTGAGTTGCTGACTGGCGACTTGTGAGTCTTCAAGTGGTCTCTGTAAGACAAACCCAGGAACCATGAATTCCTGAATTCCAGTTTGCACATATTGACTCTGTGTTCTTGGGCAGCCACTTCACGTATCTATATCTCAGTTTCCCTGTTGTCAAATGGACATAATAATACTTACCTCTTTCTGCCACACACTGTGAGTCTAATTAAGTGCTTTCAGAGTTTAACTGAATGTGTGTACAATATTATCCTCTAATCAAAGAGAATTCCACCCAACCCTGCATAGCAATTCTCTTTCTTTGTTCTCCATGTTCACTCTAAGCCTCTCTCTATTTGTTCCAAGTCACTCTGCAGTCAAGTTACCCAAGTATTTTTATTCTAAAATTATTTTTATGCTGATATTAAAAAGGAAATGCAAATGCTCCACTGGCAGTTTGGGTTCCTGGAGAGTCAGAACCTAAGAAATTTTTTCTGCAAAGCTCACAGCAAACTACCTCCATATATCTTGCTTGAAAATAAATCATTTGTAGAAATCAAAGGGATTAATTCTTAGCTAGAATAAATCAGCAGTGGCTTTTGTGAAATCAGTAAGCTGCAATGAATTATAAAGGGATAGGTGAAAGGTGATTCATGCCCACTACACACAGGCCAGAATCTGATTTCAATTACACTGATGGAAATCTCTATTAACTACATTATTTTGACTGAAGTTTCTAGAATTACTCTGCATATCTACAGATACATGACAGGTTTTAAATTAGCTACTGCCATTCAATCCTGGAGTCAGGGTTTATTCTCTGCTCAAAAGCAGCCATAAAAGCAAGCAGCATTTTAGAACCTATATGGAAAGAGCACACAGAACAACATGGTACCACTGAACAAATCCCACCGAACACACACATACATCTTTAATGCATTGAAGAAATCCATTACTTCCATCTCTAAAAGGATATAGTAGAACTACTACAGGAACAGGGAAATGCATTAAGGATGCCATGTAAAACGGCTTCAGTATGAGGAGAGACTAATAGATTAAGGCGTTTTAATTTGATGTGGAGACCACTGAGGGGAAGTACACTAAGGATCTGAAAAATCTCAAATGGTGAGAAAAGCACAGACAGTGTTTAGAATCTATTTCTTGCAATACTAAAGTTAAGGTGCAACCATGGAAATTAACAGGTCTGAAGAAAAAGGATTTTTTTTCTTTTTTCCATATAGTACATCATTAAATATGGAATCACTTGCTAAAGGGTCCTGGGAAAGCCAAAAGTTTAAATGCGTGCAGAAACTTTTTGGACCATTTATTGGGCAATAGGCCATTTGTGACCATTAAAAACCATGGTCCAGATACAACCTCTAGCTCCTTAAACTACCTTAAGCCAGGTACATTATACACAGGGTTTGAATGTCAAATGCCAAAATTGCTTTGGGGAACCACATTTCAACCAACCAATTGATTTCACATGAATCCTTGGGCATTTCTGTACTGCTCAGTGAAATGGGCTGTGGATTAGTAAATGCTGAACTGAGACGGTAAATTTAGGGTGCCCCATGGACATCATGTACCAGATCTGGAAACAGCAATAAAAGTGGTAATTTGAGCAGTACCTCTGTGATGGCCTGCCTTTCTGCAGCTCTTACTAGCTCCTGTGCAGCTCCACACAAAGCTTACTCCCAGCTTTCAGTTTCTCATGAAGTTAGCTTGCTATACATGGACTGTTTGAGACCCATATGCACCAAAGAGATACAGACAACCCGCTTTGTACACTAACATACAGGAGCCTATGATTCAGTGGCTCTTTTTACACAACAATAAGAACACACACACAAAGAGCCAGTGGAGATCAATACAGCAAAGTGATGTTCAGATACCTTGTCTCTTAGGCGCACACTGTACCTGACACTCCTAAGTTGTCCACATGCTTTTCACCATAGAGAGGTTCAATAAATTCTGGTATTGTGGAGTACTAAATTCCACTGCAAAGCTGTATAAACATTTTCATAAATCAAAGCGTGTGAGGATGAAGTTTAGTTAGCACCACAAAAAATAAATAAAGGTATGGGATTGGTTCATATAAATCATATATACAATTTCTGCGCAGACAAAGGGTCATGCTGAATGTGCAATGCACGTGAACATCTGCCTTTGTCATCAAGTCACTTGGAAAACTAAGTTTAAGGGGAAATTTTTTGATAAGCCAGAAATAGGGTTTTGATTAAAAATTTCCTAAAGTTAGCAGAATGAACATCTGTTAACTTCAGCGAATTTCAGAACAGAATCCTTTTGGGAAGCCTGATGAACAGATATTCCTTTTAGAAAAGAATAACAATGGTTAAAGGAGAATAAAACTACAATAACCAAGAGGCAGGTGGGTAGTTTATCAGATCTTCCTTGCTGAGGCTCAAGGGTATATCAGTATAAACTGACAATTTTTGCAATCACTTTGAATTTCCAAATCTTTTTCTACAGTAAGTAGGGTCCCAATCACATCCCACACAAATTTCTGGGAGCTTTCCTAGAGCCTTCAGCAGGCAAACAGTGAATAACTTTTGTCCCACAAGAGCAAATACAGCCAGTATGCAGATAAACACATAATTGATGATTATTTTCTTTGGAATTGCAATACCATCTAGAGACCTTCCCACCTTGGTGCCACTGTGGTAGACAATACACAAATGCAACAGCTCTGAACAACTTACAAGCACATGTAAATTAATTACACCTTCACGGAAGATGGTGAATCTCATGGTAATTGATATGTCAGCTTCCTGATAATTGACTCCCTGGTTTACACAGTAACAGCATTTTTTTGTTTGCTTTTGAAGTGCTCACTTGAAAAAAATATTGGCAAATAAAAATTCTCCTCAAAATTGAACCGGTGGTTGTAAAGTACTTCCTTTTTAGAAGTATGGGGGAAAAATAAAGGAAACAGAAGCAAAAAGTAAACAAGCTAGAAGGAGCATATATTCAGTTCAAGTTTCATTCCATTCACACACAATATCCTTTTAAAAATAAAATAGCTTGCTGGGTAATTATGGATTTTTGTATTTAAAATGAAAAGCCATGCTAGCAACTAATAAAATAAGGATTATGTGTATGTCTGAATCAATTTGGACTTTACAAAATTAACTTTCCTACATCTAAAAGTGAGCCAGTTCTAAAAAGAGTGAAAAGCTCACTTTAATTTTAAAGTAAACCTTTTTCTTCACATTTTAGTCTTTGCAGTCACAAGTAACACCCCTTGGAAAATCCTCACAGCATCTAATGCTGACAATAAAGCTAGAAAAGTATTTTGAAGCAATCAGCTCATACACAATGTCACCAAAAGTGCACACACACCACGGTGGTTCAGGCGTTGCCCAGATAACATCCGACTGATTCTGCGATAGGCTCCTGTCTCAGTATTTGCTACGGAAATGAAATTACTGTAAGACTTTTGAGGCAAATACAGGAGACAGAGTTAACAAATTAGCAGCTTTAAAACTAACAGCTTTCTCATTCAGCCACAGGGTGGGGGCGCAGCTTTAGGGATGCTGGTATTTCCTAACAGTGTATTGTTATTTAAACAGTTGGGATCTTTTAAGAGTCTTGCCACTTGTTTCCAACAGGAAAAAAAGCATTTTATGATTTTTAAAAATGACATTAGCCAGAGACACACTGAGTAAATACATGAAAAGGCTTTCAGGAGAAAAACAAACCAAACCAAAACCCCCCAAACCACCAATAAAAGGGTAAACAACGTGAAAGAAAACCAGTAAATTTAGAATTTACTCTGACCTTCTGAAGATTTTGCTTCCTTGTCTTGGGCCTGCACTGTGATGCTCTTCCATCTCCCAGAGTGCTCCTCAGTACAGCCAAGATCTGCATAAAACCCAGGATTACTCCTTGTTATTCCCTTCCCCTCTGTGTTTTTCCCTTAGATCCCCTCATTTACAGACAAGAGCTTTGCCATGTTTTCTTCACATTGTGAGCAATCGTGTTTCAGACTGACTTAAAGAGAAGTTGATGAGGTTGCAGAAAGTGGTGTCACAACATATCACGAGTTGTGCTTGTGAAGGTGCAGGTTGTGCACCTTGACCCAGGGCTACATCATACGGAAATGTAGCAAAGTAATGTATTATTGCTTGATAAAGGCAATTTCCACACTTAGGACTGAAAGCATCTTCGGTATTTTCTTTATACTGCAGACCTGCAGCAACTATACCTTGACTAAAGAGCTGTTTTTTCATTTTGTGTAGTACGATATCCATGAAGCCTTCAAGATGACAATTGTGCATGTTAGACTGCGATCGTTTTCTCTGAATAGAAAACATAATGTCTAGAATAAAGAAGATCAGTCAAGACAGAAAAAAGTCACTGTTTAGGTAAAATACTCAAAGAAGTATTTTGCTTTAGCCTGAGAAAGATAATTTATTATATTATTTGTGTTAGTGTTTAAGGTAATAGTCAATAAGTGTCTTTATCCTTATGCTGCTTAGAAGTTCACGTTATTAATATTTTAAAAATTCCCTCTTGAAACTTTTTAATTCAAAATAAATAAATATGTAGCTGTAGTTTGACAAAAGTCTGGCAGCTTTCTTATGGTATAATGAAGTCGTTTGGGAGAACCTCCACTGGTATGAATCAAGTCACCTTTGTGGAAGTTGGGGGAGCAGCACTGAACTGCAGGACTCAGTCTCGTTTTGTGTGGTTTTAACCTCCTCGCACTCACTTTGTACAAGCAGTTACAACCAACTTTAAACCCCCAAGCATGCTTTAGGATTCATAGCAATGAAAACACTTATATTTGTTGTATATATTCTCTGTTGGCATAGCAGTCTCCGATGGTTTATATCTGCATATTTACGTATGACTTTTGTCTGCGCACTCACCCCTCAGTGCTGTGCAGACGAGAGGGGTCCGCAGACATGGGCCCTATTCTGTGTGTGCCAGCAGCTGTGGGGCGTTCATCAACCTGTGCTGTGCTAAAATGGTGTGGAGGAGTCTGAGTCCAGTGTCCGGGTGTGCTGTGTCAATGCAGTGTGTGGGACAGGGGTGCGAACGCCTGAGGGGGGAGTGCGTGTGTGTGTAGCGCAAGCGAACGGGGGCTCTGCGGGATGAGCGAGCGCAGGTGTGAGGTGGCTGCGAGGCAGGTGTGAGGCTGTGCGAGGGGTGTTCTGCGAGGCACTGAGGGGAGCTGAGCCCGCGTTCCCTCCACCCCGCCCACGCCCTCTGACCCCCTCCTCCCATGCGCTCTCGCCTCACGGCCCCGCTGCCCGCCGCTGCCCCGGCCAAGCCAGGCCCCGAGGGGCCGGGCTCCGCCGCCTTCGCCGTCCCCGCCCCGCCTTCCCCGCCCGCCTCTCGCTCCCCCCTCCCCGCCCCGCCGCCGGGGCTTCCCTTCTCTCTTCATTCAGAGCTGCCTCGTAGCTCAGCGCCTGTCGCGCCGCTGCCCCGGCATGTCCCGCAGCCGGGTTTCCCTCAGCGACCGGCCCCTGTAGCGCCGCTACCCGCTCGAGGCAGGGCCGAGGGGGCGGCGGGGGTCGTTGCCCAGCTGCGCCGGGCACCGCGCGGCCATGGGGGGTTCCTGAGGAGAGCGGCGGGGAAGCGGAACGCCTCGCCCCGTGGCAGCCACTATGGAGGCGCCGCCGCCGCCGCCACCCGGCGCCCCCAGCGCGGCGGACCCCACCGGCTGCCCCAAGGACACCGACCGCCAGCTGCGTCTCCGCCTCTGCGTCCTCAACGAAATCCTCAGCACCGAGCGGGACTACGTGGGGACCCTCCACTTCTTGCAGTCGGTGAGCGGCGGCGCGGGCGGGGGAAGCCCCCTCAGGGGCACCGGAGGGGGGCTGGGAGGGCGGCCCGGAGCGGAGCGGCTCCTCCCCGGCGGGCCGGGGGCTGCGAGTGTGTCCCGGCGCCGCGGCAGCGCTTGGAGTAACTTGAGGGAAGTGCCTGAGGCCGGGCCCACTCCGCCGAGGGGCAGTTCTGAGGGAGAGGGCGAGGGGCCGGCGTGGGGCCCCTGGCAGCCGCGTTTTTCCCTCCGGTGAGGGAATGCACTGCGGCCGGGGCGATGGAGGCGCCGGATCCCGCGGCATCCCGGCGGTGCTCTGGCCGCTGGGCGGGGGAGCTTTGCGCGGGTGGCTCCGCCGCTCTGGGGGGTGACAGGGACCGATCCCGACAAGAAGCTGCTTTTCAGAACGCCTCTTCCCTTTTGTTGTTGTTGTTTAGAAGTTGCTGTTACACCCACCTGGAAACTCTACCTTTGCTGCCTGTTATTTATAAATAAATTTTATGTTCTTTTTTTTTTGTTTGTTTTATTTTTCTTTAACGGTAAACATAAGTATATGAATGGGCCGGGTGTGTCTGTGCATGTGGAGACAATTATACCCGCCTCTGAAATTAGCCACGGACTAGTTCAGAAGTAAAACTCCATCTGGATATTTCCTTTTTCCTATGTGGGCTCTAGATGTGGAATTCATCAGCATACCACCACACTCCTGCAAATAACTAGACGAGCCTGCAGTAAAAGTTACTAGATAACAGATATGCCATAAAAAAGAAGAAACTATTTGATCACATAGAGATCAAGAATCAAAGCAAGGGATGTCTCTGCAGAGATTTTGAAAAGATTGGACAGGGCAGAAATTCTTTCTGGTGTTTTGCTAGATAAGTACTAAACCCTGATTTCATCTAAATGGGTTTAGACCCTGGACCCTTTTTGACCTATCTTTCTGGCAAGCTTTTTGTTTGTTTTTGGAAATCAGTTTGTCTGAAGTGTTTTTCAGATTCACCCAAGTGGCAAACTGTCCTGCATAAAAGATAAATGAAAAGGATGTGGTTGCTTTATGACCTAGTCTCTGCGTGAATCCTCCTTTTCTGTCTCAAATAGTTGAACTTAGTCTTTCAGAAAGCTTCCAACTGAAGTGCCAGTTGGCTTTCTTTAGAACTGGGATTCTGTCTTTGTGTGAGGAGATTGTTAAAAAAAGCTGCAAGTTGCAGAAGAGCCCCACCCTACAGACAAAACAAACCAAAAAACCTCAGAAAACTCCTCTGTCCTAAGTACTGAATTGGAGATTTTCTTAGCTGCAGGCGGGGCTGTGGATTCAAGCTGTGTGTATTTTTAGCTTCAGTTCTTACAGCAAAATGTATTTACAGTAGTAACTAATGGGATTTCCATATATTAAATAACAAAACAAGTCTTTATATTCATTAACTTGGCAGTTTTCATGGGAGCAGTAGTGAGTAATATGCCTTAGGTAATGGCAGGAGGAGATGCTGACAGAGTAGCACTTGGTTGTGGTCTCAGGATGGCACTGCAGACAGTCAGAGCCCTTCACAGCCGCTTTGTTACTAGCTGCTAGATGTAGCTTGCCTGTAGTATTGTCTTGGTGGAGGTTGATTCTGATAGTGCAGCTTTATGCCCTCATGGAGCTTGTGTTTTGGTAATTATGTTTGGAAAAATCACTGAGGGATAGGATCTTACCTATCTCTAGGCCTTGGGTTGGAACAGCATTCACACGTGGACTGAACTTTAAGCATGTGTTGAGTGTTCATGTGCTATCCTAAATGTCGGTTTCTTCAGTCATTGACCTAGTTCTTATGGACTGAATCTCTATACAGCTGTGTTCAGGTAGTTGAATGGTGTTAGCGCCAGGGTAAGGAGAATGAGGATCTCCTGCAGTATGTGAGGGTAAAAAGAGCAGTGGTGGGATGAAATTTTTAAAAATGAAGTTTGGCATAAGAAACACTTTCAGCATAAATTTGGTGGATGGCCATAATTGAACACTTCCTAAGAAGATAGCAAAAAGGAAAAAATTCTGCCCTGCCTCCCACATTGGACAGCTGACATGACATGCAATGGTAATATCATTATATAGTCACTCGGATTACAGGCAGTTATAGGACAAAAAAATTGCCTTATGACACTCATGAAAGTAATGCTGTAGCACTGGGACACTGTAGTCTCAAATTTACTTAGGCCTCACAGATAAAGTCCACTTTATACCCATTAGTTTGTTTTCCTGAGTGCTCTGATGATACTGCATAGGAACTGCTGCTCCTGCCCCATGGGTCTCTTTCATACCATCTCATGTTCTCTGTGAGTAGCACTTACCCAGTGCAAAATAAATGTGAACTATTACACTTTCTGGGATAATGCACCTAGTTAACACTCAAGTGTGGCTGGGTGATGTTAAGGGTTTTTTTAGTAGTGTACTGAAATTGTTGTCCCAGATTTTATGGAAACTTGTTCCTGTCAAACATAAGAGGAGAGATTTGCAGGGTACAAGTTTCTTTGCTTAAGAAACTTTAATAGCTTTGATAAATAAAGGAAAGCTATATCTCATATATTTCTATCATCAGAATGAGTTTTCTCTAAGTGGGATGGGACACTTGTGCTTTAGAAAAAGGTTAGGTGAGGGAATTTGTGTTCTTTGTTAAATATTTGCTATTGAAGCAATAGTCCTCATTACGAATTCTCAATAAACAATGTCTTAAAAAGCAAACAACTAAATTCTATGGGTTTCTTCACATCACTAAGGTTGCTTGCTAGCAGCAGTCTCCTATGTTCCCTGGTAATGTAAAAGAATCTCTTAAGTATTTAATACTATAGGTTTGCAAATAAATCAAAGTAACTTTGATTTATTCAGAATATTTTGGTCCTTTTTAGAAGACTAACACGTGACCTTTTTCTTTTGTTTAGAAACATTTTCCCCCTAAGCCACAGCAAAGGTAGGTTTGCTATACACATGAGGACTCTATCCTTATTTGCTCTAGCTGAAAAGATTGTGGTCCTTATTTTGCTTCCACAGATTAGTAAAGTGGGTATCATTAAAGTTATAAAAGGTAGAGTTCTCTCTTCCCACAATAAAAATTGTGTTAGTCACCACAAAGAACACTTTGCTGTGAGTTTTGTACTCATTTAATAAAAATGCTCCAGATATTTAATTAAAATTAATCTTTAGAATCTGTTATATTTCATACTTTAATTAGTTCTGATATATATGGAGCTTTATCTGCAAATTTAACTTGGCTGTCCCAAGCCACTACAGCTAAATTAGGCTGTTCAGTCAGTTAGGTTTAGTACAGTTAATCTTTCAGTGTGTATGTTGGTTGTAACATTTTTATTCCATTAAATTTTGGACACAAGAAGGCATTCCTAGTCAGTTTTGCTCCTGTTTAGTTTCTGGTACTCCTGTTGATAGGTTATGTTACAGGATCATGTATCAGAACTGTGAGAGAATGAAACTGAGTAGCTTTTCTTTGTGGGTTGTTCCAGATCTCACGAGATGATAAATTTGAAGGGATATAGCTATTTTTGTAAAACAGACTCTGGATTTTATATTAATACAATACAGATATGATACTCATATGCATATTATAATTTTCATATCTCTACTTTTCTACATTAAGCCAAAACGTGAGGAGTTACCATGCTGAGAGAGGGCAAACCCTTTTCTGCCCCCTCACAGGTAATGATCTGAAGTTCCTGGTTTAATGATGAATATGCGCATGCTGTTTTGTGTCCTGTCTTGTCTGTCATTTTGTTAGGCAGGTATGATGTTTCAAATAAGAAATCCTCCTTGAAGAAATGTTGTGTAGATCAGGTAATACTGCAGTTGTGCAGATACGTTACTAGCTTTAGTAAAGGTTCATTACACAGCCAAACCTTTTAAGCAGCAGGGAGAACTACAGGGAATGGATGAAATGTGCTGCTGCCAATGTTATTAAAGAACTACTGGTCAAATAAGAAACAAAGTGGAAAGTTGTTAGAAGCTAATGGAACTTTACTGAACGTTACTGATGCAGTAAGATAAACTTCAAAGAGATAAAGGCAGATAATTCTGTTATAAGTCTCTGGTGAGATCATAAACCGTAAGGATTTTCAGTTTCCAGACTTCATGATTCAGTTAATCCTCTGCCTCCCTTTAGCCTCTTTCAACTCTCTGCAGCTATGCAGAAATGTTTTATATGTGATCTTATAAATATTTCTTTTCTATGTGCCAAAATTAAACCAGGTGATAATTTAGTCTGAGTGACCAGTTGGGTAGATGTCAAAGCATCTGTCTGGTGGTGTGCAGATTGACACATGAATACATGGCTAACAGTAGCCTTTGGGTACTGCGATGCAATGTCTGTGTATTTTAGCCCTTAAGCTTACCCATTCTCTAGGTGTCTGTTTGTGACTGTGTTGTCAACCCATATGGAAGAGTCACAGACAATTCATTGTGAAAAAGAAAGGTTGTGGTTTGAATGCTGCATGGTCATTCCACAGAACCCCAGTCAAATCTGTGATACTAACGCTGCAGTACTTAAAGACCAGCTTTGAGGTGAGGAGACACAGGAACCCTGAGCAATTTCAGACATACTCGTTGACTATCATTCTGAAAATAGATGGAATAGTGGGTACACAGCAGTGGATGTCAGTATTTAAAGGTTTGGTTTACCAGTTTGGAGATATAATCATATGAATTACACGTGAAGGTGTAGTAACAGTAATTACCCAATACACCAGGTTGCAAAGGTAGGTATTTTGTTGCATACATGGTTTTTTTCCTGTCCTCTAATTTCACTGAACACTTAGCTCTAACTTGCATATGCAGCTCCAACAACTTAGGTAATTACAAATATGTAAAGCCAAATTGTTCTCCACATTGTATATAAATATGGCTCTTTCATCTTTCCAGAGACAAACCACCAAATGCCAGGATGTACTTTTAGCTTGAGCAATTTGTGTGGTCTGTGCAGACATAAAAACAGTATGAAAGTTGAACTGTCCTTATCAGACTGGTATCAAGTTAGAGAAGTAATTGCACCAGGACTGTGTTTAGGTTTTAATATTATGCCATCCTTTATTTTTATGTGAAGACTAGGAGTTATTTTCCATCTAATCAATATGTTATGTTAGAACACGTGCCATCAGATAAATAAACCCACATCCTACAGACTCAAAATATTTATGTTATGCTCCCTTTTCTTGCTTGCTTTGTAGTTGTAGTAGATGTAGTATCTCTGGAGTTCACACTCCACCCATATTGAAACATAAGCATCACAGGTTTTTTTGTTGGGTTTTTTTTTTTTTTTTGTTTTTTGTTTTTTCGGTTTGTTTTGTTTTGGTTTGGTTTGGTTTTTTTTTTGGTTTTTTTTTTTTTTTTGTTTTTTGTTTTTTCGGTTTGTTTTGTTTTGGTTTGGTTTGGTTTTTTTTTTGGTTTTTTTTTTTTTTTTGTTTTTTGTTTTTTGGGTTTGTTTTGGTTTGGTTTGGTTTTTTTTTGGGTTTTTTTGGCCATATTTCACAATCTTGTTTGCATCCATGATTAGGGCTCTGGTACTCAGAGCAGCAAACAGACCATTTGTCTCAGCTGCAAGGTGTGGTTTCCTGTCTTACCCTGTTCTTTGCCTGTCTTACCCTCAGTAGATGCAGATAAACTCTGATTCTAGAAGGTGAATCATATGGTAGGAGAACGTTGCTCTATTATGAGACAACAAAAAGAGCAATTGGGGAAAGGAAAGAGATGGAAAAGGAAATTTGTAAGTGATCTAAATTAGCTTTGCTATTCTGTGTTTTGGGTCAGTTGGTCACATGCAGTCAACTGCAGGCAGTTGTTAGATTGCAGATGATCAAGATTTTCTCCTGTTGAGTCTTAACACTCAGAACATCTTAAAAGCCTCATTCCTGACATATGTAAACTGAGGAAGATCACAGCTTTCATTTTACATGGTATGTTTGTAGCCCTTCTGGTGCTAAAGCAAAGTTTGAAGCTGTAGCATTAGCAAAACATAAATGCTAATGAGTTTTTAAGGGCTTGTGTTATGACTTGCATATTTAGGGTTGGAATTCTGCTAGTAGGGTTTTCTATTCAGACTACGTGTACTGCAAAATCAGCTGCTAGAGGCTGAAATGCAAACAGATTAAAAGGTTCTTTTGCTTTGGATACAAAGAGAGAAAACAGTCTGGATATATAATGTGAAACAGAAGTGTGAAACAGAAAAGCAAAATAAAGCAAAGAGAAAGCTCTGAAAATACTCATTCATCTGAGCCTGTAGTCTGTAGAACCCAGTTTATGAGCCACGGGTCTAAGAGCACGGATGGAGGATACAGAATTCCCAGGTTCTTTTCCACTCTGAGATGTGTGTCTGAGCTTCATTTTTCACTTGGAAAATTGTGTGACCAGCCCATGCCTTTTGCGGTGAGGCTTTACAAATTAAAGGTATATAGGAGTACAGCAGATCTTTCATATGCACAAAGCTGTCTAGTTGTTTCTGCACTCTCTCAGAATCTCCACAATGAGAAAAGACGAAGAAACCCCTTATGTAGTTTCACCAGTTTATTGCCATGCAGGTGAAAACTAAAACTCCTTTCTCATTGCTTCCCTTAGCTCATTCTAACTTGATGTACATCTGACCCTTGTTAGCCTTTGTCTCAGACCTACTTTGGTCTCATTACATCCTTCAGAAGGAGGTATTTGACCTGCCTGTGGCTCTGCATCTCTCCCTGCTCTCAATTGCGGCAGTATCATCAATCAGCCCTTCTGCCATTTGTCCCTCCCTCTCACTTCAGGATGCCAGTTGTTGTTGGAACATGTGTTGGGATCTCTGAGGGGAGGGAGAATTTGGCTGCCCTATGCTTTCCCAGCACCATGCTGGTGCCTCTGCAACAAATCTTACTAGCAGTAGCAGTCATGGAGCTCGGTGAGGGTGAGGGAGAGATGGAGACTCTGGGCTTTGGTAGGAAAGGGCATGTGAATCAAAGAGTGAAACTATCTGCTATCTGTGAGTTGCTGCACACAGCTGAATGCATGTTTGATTTTACACAATTTTTGGCTGATTTTTGCAGGAAGCAAACTGGTATGCATTATGGGAGCCTGTTTGTCCCTAAATATAGGAAGAGAAAAAGCTTGAAAGCTTTGCTAGTTTCCCGTTTCCCAGATCACACGGTGTTTGTCCCATGCGCAGGAGTACTGCTTTTCATGGGTGGGAAATGTGGTTCTGCAATTTTATATCAGAATCATGAAAAACAGTCTTGCACAGAATCTTGAAAACCATCCCATTAGGTTCTGATCTGATAGGACAGTCATTTCTGATGGTTAACCATGGTGTTTAGATGGTTTTGTTGGACTAAATTTTCTTGACTAAATTGTCAAAACATTTACTATTTTTATAAAAAAAAATTAGTGTCCAAAATACAGGCAACAGGACTCTCCCAATGCAGTGCTAAGTGAGGGAATGGATTACTTTGTATATTTTATATGGGAATATTATTGTAGCATAGGAGCCTTGAGAAGGGTTTATCTGAGTTTGTGCCTATATTTGAGGACAACTCAGTGCTTGTGCTTGTCCCATTGACTGTGACTAGGTGTCTGCATATATGGGAGTAATCTGGTATTTAGACTTCTGGGATGTACCCTGGAAGGGCAACACTGAGCCCTCTTCCAGGTGAAGAGTGTGATGTGTTTCCCAGTCAGCTTTCTTGCGTTCGGATCCTGGCAGCCCCAAAGGCATCCCACACTGAGAGGGTATCTGAGGCTTGGAAAAGCAGCATTTCCAAAGTGCAGTGTCTGCCTGTGGGTATCCAGATGGGTTGTGACAGATGAAGTTCTTGAGAAATTACTTATTTCTGTGCCTGCCCACTGTTTCTTTCAGGCAGTTGCAAGAAGATTTAAGGGACTGTGTGTGAATTTACCTCTTCTTTCCAGCTGTAAAATCCTTTTTCTATTGTTATTGTTTCCAGCTTTATATGGCTTCACAGCCTGCAAGAAGTTTTCTTGGTAAAGGCCTTGCACAGTTGTAGTATATTTTAGGATATAAATTGTAATGTATGCTTTGACTTTGATAATGCTTGAAATCTCTGTAGTATATACTGGTCACATCAGGAGAGTACTGCTGTCCCATGTATATCTGCTTATCCCCTAGGTTTTCATTATCTGCAAAGACTACCATCAGTTTTCTTGCACAGAATGGAGATTTAATAACAAAGTTTTGCAGAAACCTTATTTGACCTCTTAGATCTTGTTGAACCAAGTCTTTCCTGTGGCAAAGACTTTCAAATCTCCTGCAGTTTATCTCTTTTTTTTTTTTTGAGATACTCTTGAAACTGGGAAACTGCATTGTTTGTGAAGATATTTCTTTCATTTGCTAATAGCAATTGCCACAATTGCAGAAATCCTGTTTTGTGGATCAAATCTGTGCAATTGTCCTGAATGGTTCTCTGACTGTATTGCAAGATTTTTTTGCAGTCCTTTTTCAGGAAGGCAGTTTTGTGTCATGCTTTTAGAGGACATGAAATCATGTGTAGTTCACCTAATGCGGCTGGTTGTGTTTGTATTGTGGTGGGATACTTAATCTGTATTTACAAAGCAGTATTCCCTTTAAATGCTCTGAATTGAGAGATGATACCTTGATTAGTGCAGTCACAGGTGATGCTGGTCCAGAGTGTGTGAAGGTTGTTTGAATTAAGGGTGCAAAAAATAGGGTCGGGCTTGTGGCATCGGGTGACTGCTACTTCCTCCTTTGTTAGAGTGACTTCAATCCATTCCTCCCTTCTCTCTTTTTGTCTCTGTTTCTGTTTCAGTACAGTCCTGTTGTGCTCTGTTTTCAATCTGTGTTGAAGCAACCAGTCTTGTCTCTTGGAAGGATGGACTGGAAGTATTACTATGTTATCACATTTCTTATCTGTTTTTAAGAGTTTCCATTTAGCAGTGGAAATGACTGCAGCATTCTCAGCCTTTAACAGCTAGAGGCAGGAAAAAGATTTGAAATACGCAACAATGTAATTTCTCACTCAGCTACAGATACTTCATTGTGGAGCAGTGCAGTTAATGCAAAGCCATCTCTCATACAGGCACTGAATGCTACCTTTTACTATTTTTGCCTGCTGGATCACAGACTGGGGGTTGCATCCAGTGTGCCTAAAGACCTGAGTAAAGTCTTGGATTTAAGTACAACTGTAGATGAAGACTGCTGCTTGATTGCCTACCCCAGCCCAATTAAAGCTTTAATGTTGCCTTCTGCACATGAGGTTGAGTAGAGCTGTAGTGGACATCCAGAACTGCAGTAGATGGATATTAGGAGAGAACCTCAGGGTGGTTATCTGGACTAAAATGCCTGACCCCTGCATATATACTCTTCTTCACCCTTCTGTAGAAGCCACTCATGCAAAGAGGCCTTGTCTCCCTTTGAACTGCAGATCTCAGGACCAGAATAAGAGAAAACAGTTCCTACACTCTTCCTAATGAGCCTTCCTCCTTAGAAGAATAACTCACTGCTTATGCAGCTGATAGCCATATGTCAAGCCATGAGATAGTGATTGCCCAAAGCTGACTAGGACATCTGATGCAGACCATTCTGGGCATCATGATGCTTAGGTACAAAAGGCAACCTGCTTTTTCACCCAGCATTGTTAGCACAAGAACTTGTCACAAGCTGCCTGTGACTTTACAGTGACTGTACAGCGCTGGAAACAGCTGCAGTTTCATGTTATGCAGCTTTGAGTTGTGGAAAGGGCAATAGATTTCTACAGTTCAACTATTTCAAGGTTAGGGCTGTTACTGAGATGATAGGACTATGGAACTGAGTTAAAAGGACAATTTATGTTAATGTAAAGATATTGGGTCAATCTCACTGCTCTGTCATTATTATAATTATATCAGCCACTCAGATAATACCTTGCTGCAATTTATCTGATGTCTCGTGACTTACAGAGTAAATTTTGTGACCATTCTTAACCTGACTTTCATTTGTACTTCTGGTTTTGCTTGTGGTCAGTTCTTGTGCCAACAGGTTCCTAAACCACTTTTGGTTTTTTAACAAGCACTGTCTTTTAGTCATTACAAAGCTTTGTAGGCTAGTCATTGTTTAGTTGGCTCAGAAATACACTCTAATTAAAAAGAAAAATGAAAAAAAGGAGTAAACCATGTCATCTGCAGGGTGCTGAATATATATTCCCTGAGGATTTTTCAGTTGTGTAGTTGCCACTGTCTTAAGTATTAGGGCAAATATTTTCAGGACTCCATCAAGCATGTATTGGGAACTGCTTGGCTGCATGTTTTGGGTGTCAAACTTGGTGTGGTTGGGCTAAGAGTTTGACTTGCACAAATTAAGCTGCTGGTTTAATTGTGAAACAGTGTCGCTACTGGTGATACCAAATCCACGTGCTTTCTGGTAACATATCTTGCCCTAATGTGTCAGAATGAGCAAATGTGAACAGTGTGACCTTTCAGGGATCAACCTTTTCCTGAGTGGACTGCTTCTACAAGGTCCCTTGCAGCTGCTGACCCTGACCGCTGAGGTTGCCAAGGAGTGATGCTTGTCTTTGTGATCTGTGCAATTTAATTAAGAGGAAGTTTTGAACCTGTGAGTTCTGGATGGCTGTCAGATGTTAACTACTTCAATAGAATGAGCTTTCATAAAAGAATGGCCTTGGATTTAAAAAAAAGCCTAGCAACATCATCCACATAATATTAGAGGTTTTCTTATTAGTGATAACACTTTTGTCTTGAAAGTTTTGCCTGCTCATGCTCCTGGCATCATAGTGTGGTTTGAGTAACTTGGAACAACCCTCTATGGGACATATGAAGAAAATGTATGTCAGGAAAGAGCAGAAAACTTGAAAGGTTGCATTTGGGGATTATTTTGGAGGCTGAGGAAGCTGACAATGAGAGTTCACTGATACTTGAAGTGCCCTGTCTGTGGTGGAGGGCTCTGCTTTGGGGACAGACTCCTGATAAGAATTTGCATTTTAGTGAGTTCTTATCTTGCAGAGGTAGGTGGGTTTTAGCTACACAGTGAAGTCTCTGGTCCCATGAGCCTTTCTGTCTAATCTGACAACTGCTTTGAATTCATCACCTCAGAGGGAGCCGTTTGCTGTTAACCTCATTACTAGGTTGCTGAAGAAGCCCCTTTCATTTTGTTTGAAGGGGTAATAACTGAAGGCTGTAAAACTTTTGACCTGGTAAAATGTTTTGGACTCTGAAGCTTGATTCTTAAACAAAATCCAGATTGTTGTGGGAATAATGGACAAACGTAATGTTAGGTACATATGAGTAGGCTGTGTGCTATTTAATATGTAGGTCACAAAGCAGAAGGCATGGAGGCAAAAGTTTATCTGTCTTGTTAGGTCTTATCAGTGTTTGATGCCCTATATTGTTAAGCAAGAGACTTAGGATACAAATGTGGTAAACAAAACAGTGCTAGGCTTTATTCTCTGGCCCTGAGGCCAACTGGCATGATCTGGTCTTGTCTTGTACCATTGAAGTGTCTGAGTCTCAAAGTAGGATGGGTGCTTTCAGACTGTCTATTGGGAATGGTCCTTGGCCCATCTTAGGTCTAGCATCATGCATGAGAATTGTTTAGGAGAATGTGGGCAGGGCTGGGCTGAAGGGTGCTGGGCAGTATTCTGACTGTTTTCTAGCACATTTGCGATGCTCAGGCCCGTGTCCTGTCACTCTTAGCTTATGGATATGGGCAGAGCCCGGGGTCCTCTGCAGGCTGTTGCACATCTTTCTAAAATAGGACTCTGGTAGAACAGTGATGCCTGTGGAAGAATGGGTGCCCAGACCCAGTGCTTCTTTGTGTTGGTGGCTGGTGTGGATGGATTCATAGCCTATGCTTTGTTATTATGTGAAAGTTCCAGGTGCCAGGCCAGAAATGCTGGAAATACATTTTGTCAGCCTTCCTTAGTTTTTTGTCATTACTGACTTTATTGTCGTTGTTACTTGAGGTCTTCTATTTTCTTGATCTGTGGAGGAAGAGACAGAAAGAGAATACATTTTGAATGGGTGGGGACTACTTTAGGACAGTGTGAAAAGGAACTGGATGTTAATTATGTAATTCTGAGTGTCATTACTAACAGTTGTGAGCTGAGGTAATTGCAGACTGAAAGTGCTTTGGTCCTTCACATGAAGTGCTGCTTGTTTATTTCTGGTTTATTTACTTCCCTTTCTATTGTGGAAAATCAAAGGCTTCAAATGATAATCACTGGACACTTGCATATAATGTTTTAGCTCATATCCCTCCGGGTGCTGGTGGATCTGTCTCTGTTGTGTTACTGACACTGTGCTAAGAAATCAGCTCAGATGGGAAGCAGCTGTTTGTGAGGAGAGGGTGTTGACAAGACACAGAATGAAGGAAGAACAGAGGGGGAAGACTTCCAAAGGGGGCTGTAGAAGTGTTTGCTGTGAGCATGCAGTTGTCAGAAACATAATCCCTCAACAGGAAAAGGAGAGATGGATATTGGGAAGACACTTTTCCCAGAGTTTGTTTCCTTCATTGGCTCATAAAATGTTATGTGTAAAACTATTCCTGTTGCAAATATGTATCTCTCTCTTTGCATCGGCATGAGTGGTTTGTTCACATATGAGGAGAACATGTTTTGAAAACTTGTCACTAAATAAAGATTTTTCAGGCTATATGGGACAAAGGTGATTTTTTTTTTGGGGGGGGGAGGCATAGTTAAAAAAGTGGGATTTGCCACTTAAGTTATTTATTCAAAACAAAAGTACCACTGGGTTTTGCAGCTTAGTCATTAAACAATGCAGAGCACACAAAATTCAGTGTATCTAGCATTGCAGTGGCTGTGTTGCTAGGCTTTTCACGAAGTCATACCCCTAGCTTTGCCACCACTCAATTTCTGGAGTTCTGCTGCATTCAGTCCTCTGGCCTTTACATTACACTCACATTCTTGCTTTACCATTGCCTTCTCTTGCAGTGGATTGCAAAGCCATTGCACAAGGACAGAGAATCTTACTGCATACTTTTTTTTTTTTTTTTTTTTCCTTTTTTTCCTTTCCCCTTTTT
>NDXB01022549.1:552086-579879 GCA_002631895.1 Agapornis roseicollis
TTTTTTTTTTTTTTTTTTCACTTCTGTGCATTCCTCCTTCTCTGTTCAGCACTTAAAAGTAATGTATGCCAGAGTAACTGCACTTAGAAGTTAGTGAGGAAAAGCAAAAAGCATTAAGAAGCACAAGTGGGTTAATGTGGACTAAGTGGACTAAAGCTTTTGAACTAAATGCGGTCAGAGAGAGTATTGGTTCTGGAAGAATGGAAAAAGTCAAAAGGGACAGACCAGTATTTCTGAAATTAGAACAGATTATTATGGACATACTACATCATTACATAGTCTTTATTCACCAACTATGATGATCCTCTAAAAAAATCATCTGTGGGAAGTTCCTGTTGTTCTAAATTACAAATTTTATGCACATTTTTTATTACTGTTTTCTGTTGTTGGTTGGGTTTGGAGCTTTTGTATGTCTAACAAATGGAGCAGGGCTTTCTTCTTCTTTCCTCTTGACAGTAAGCAAAACATACCCTGAAGAAATATGTGTTTTCCTCTTTTTGACTGTTAGTTATCTCTTTGAATATTTAATGTACTGGGCTGCATCTTGATTCTGACAAGGTGAACAGATCAGGCTGATAAAACTTTCCTATATGGATGGATTTATTGGTGAAGTTTTATGCAGTTATACTGAGTAGCAGAGGAAAAGATAAAAAGAAAGATTACTTAGGATGCTATTCCATTTTACATTGCATCTGGTAGAGCTCCTTTTCAGGACTCTTATCTCTGACTTTATCCTGTGGGGTGCTGAAGCCAGGAGGAGCTAATGCTGAGCCTGTTCTAACAGGTGCCTGTTGCCTTGTAGTATAAGCATTTTCTACATATAGAATATGAACATCATGAATAGAAGGTACATCTGGAAATTTCACTCTGATCTGTTTCCTTTCCCATTTAAAAGCAGCTTAATATGCATCTTGTCATAAAATAAAGCCAGAAAGAACAGACAGCCTCTTGACTGGCTTGGTCTATTACACTGTATACGAAATGTATATCCATGTGTCATAAGAGATTCTTTTTTGCAAAATCGAGACCAGTGCATCTTTCTTAAGCAGTTGCACAAGAAAAGCCACAATATTTGGAAAGTAAAGTATGAATCAAATTTTTTTACAGGACCCAACCAGAGGAACTGAAATTTGCAATCAGCAAGAATTAAACTGCTGCAGCAGCAGTTGCTGTGTCCAGGTGGTGTGTGTTTGGAGGCCAGGCTGCATGACATCAGTTCTCTTTTAATGTGGGTGAGCTGCTGGGGCAGCAGGGTCTCAAAAACAGCTTAACCCAGAGGAAAGCAAAGTCTCAGGCTATTTTACATAAAGAAAATGAAAATTTTGCTTTAAAGCATGTGAAGAATGAAGTTACTTGTCTATGTATGTGCAACACTTTTTTAGCTGTATTATCTCGGAATAGAAAACTAGTATTTAGCAAATGGAGAAGCAGAGGCACAGAAGGACAAAATTACTTGTCCAAAGGTTGAAGGGGAAATGACTAAAAGAGCCAGCAACTGAAGCTAAGTATCTTGTCTTCATCCCTTACCTTTTTCAGGAGAGAAAGCTGAGCAAAAGCTGCCATTCAAGCTATACATCTTACAGCGGAAAAAATGCAACAAAAATTTTCATTCTTTAATTTAGTCTTCTGGCAACCAGATGATGCATCCTTGGTAGTGCTTTGTGAACTGGTGTTCTTAGCTCAATTCTAGGGGGACTGTTAGGCATAACCAGAACAGCATTGACAGTCTTTGTGCACAGACCAAGAATCAACAGGGATGGGAGGCATTGACAGTTTTCTGTTCTGGGAGTGCCTCTGTTGGATGCAAGACTGCTGTAGAAGAGTTTTTCCTGTTGTAGTCCTATGTGAACATACAGTGTAGAATGTAAGTCTTGGCTCATCAGGAATTGCCAGTCAGCAGCTTCCCATTGCTCTCAGTGAGTAGTAAAAATGTAAATAAGGAAGCTATGTTTTGTCTCAGACTTACTCTGTGGCAGTTGTCTGAACAGTTGTGCCTATGCTAGAATCTGAGCAAGTGCAAGTGCAAACACAGACATCTGGTTGTTTCACACTTGCCTAGTCTTCCTGTGTATGTGTTCCTTGCTGAAACTAACTCAACACTATGCAGAAGTACTTTTTAAAGCAGTAAGCGCAAGACTGAGTTCCCCATTCAAGCACACAGTGAGCACAAAGGGTGTGAAAGACAAAAGTGAAGTGAAAATGTTGGTGGTTTGAATGTAGTGCTGGTGCTGCCCCTGTGTTCACTAGGAAAAGCCAGTCTGTTGAAGCGAAGTAAAACTGTCTGAAGCCAAATGGAATCCAAGGAGAGATTGCAAAAATGTTTCTTATGGAAGGCAGTATATAGAATATTTTATTTCTGTGGCTTCTCTGCACTTCTTGATTTTTGGTGAGGAGCTGCAACTTCAGAGGTGCCACACAACAGAAGTTTCTTCTCTGTAATTTTTTAGCTCCGATGTTCAGCCTTAAAGTTTGAAGACAAAGAAGTAGTTGAATCCTGAAATTCACTGCACAAACCTGTCCTTTGGGACAAGAGGTTTTATTTTTGGTATGTTTTGCACTTCTCTGCACACTTCTGATCTTTCAAAGCTTCAGCTGCCTCCTTGTCATTAATTTTGAAGATGTATCTTCAGTGAACACCCTTGTTGGGTATTGTCCTAATTCTCCTTATTTTCACATAAAAAGGCTTTTATTCACCAGCTGATTCTCTCAGAAGCCACTACTGCCTTGTTCAAACTAACACATACCAAAATAAAAAGTGGCATATTTTATCTCTACAAATCAGGATACTGTTGAACCTTTTAAGATTGGTGAGGTTTTTTGAGGGAGAGTGGTTTGGGAAGAGATGAAGCAAAGCCCTTGTAGGAATATTTCCTTTTCTGTCACCTCCGCTGATGTGATCTTTCTGTAAAGCCAAATCTTAATGCTTGAGACACTTGATATGGAGGGTACTGTAGCCCAAGATGGTGTTAGGCTGTTTTTCCCCTCTTGGTTCAGCATCCCTGCACCACAACCTCCTGTCCTGTCTTGTTTCCCACATCACAAATCCTCAGTTGTCCCCACTGGGACTACTTGGTGCAGAGCAGAAAAATAACATTAATGTCGTGGATACCTTGGGATTATATTTTCAGTATTTCCTGGCCATTACAGTTTGAAATGCCAGTGTATGAGAGATGCCATTATCCTGGAATTCCTATTTCACATTATTATCTTGGAGTATGGTAGACAAAACTGGGAGATATTCCCACCAATTTTACTTCAATTCACTGCTTAAGGTTTTGATGTATGTTTGTAAGCATTTTTAAGTGAGGTGACCATGACAGTTACCACCATGACTATTAGCCCTGCCACATTCCTAGAAGTTGAAGTCCCATGGTATGGATGGATGTCTGGGGTTTGTATCCTCAGCTGTTAGAGTTTGCAGTTTTATGTATAGATGCAGACTAAAGACTGCAGTGGTTTGATTAAATGCTTAGATGTTGAGTTGTATAAAGCAGCAGATACCCATCTATGCAGCTTTGTCTGAAACAGATATAACCTTCAGGAGGGGAAAGAACAGAGAGGAGAGGACAGTAATTGCTTCAGCCATCTCATTTATATCGCTGTGTGAATGAGAGTCACAGTCCTTAGCCCAAATAACAGTTAATAGTTACCTGTAGGATGGCAGCTGGAGTTGCTGAGGATTAGGCACTTGCCCTTTGTGCTATGCATATGTCAGAAACAGTAAACACTAAGAAAGTGGTGAGCAAGACACCTTGGGGCTTTCAAACAGTATTTGCCAGAGCTTCTCTGTTGGAGGGCTGTATACCCAGGCGGCTGATAGTCTGCTAATGATATTGGTTTGCTATGGACTGTGTGAAGGCAGTAGCTGTGAGGGTGGGTAGAATAGCTCAGGCGTGGCCTCGCTGTATGATTGCTTGTCTCTAGACTGAGCTCTGATGGCTCTTCCAAGCCTTTGCTGGCCACCTAAGTCAGCTGCTTTATTTATTTAGATATTTGTTTAGCCATGTTAACTACACATGATATTTGAGTGGCAGTTTCAAAGGAGGAAGGGAAACGTGCTGTCTTGGTCTGCTTCTGTTTTCTAGGCTTACATTATTTTCATGTATTTGCTGTGTAAGCGAGTTTCAATCAAGCCAATGGAATTGGTCAAGAAAGTTGAGACTTCCAGATAGAGTGAGAACAAATACCCAAGGGGTTTTGTTGCCTTTTTTTGGGGGGTTTGTTTTTTTGGTATATGGGGGTTAATTTGGGCTTGAGTATGCTTTTTTCTGACTAATGATACACCAGCTGTGGCACTAATGACAGAAGCCTCATGATCTTTCTGTTGCAAAGCTTCCTATTTAGAGATGTACTAGCTGTCCATTCTAACGGCATTTAAGTAGAATTTGGCTTTTCCTGAATTAGGAAAGTTTTTATGGGTTCAGAACTTGACAAAAGTAATTGTACAAAGGTCTCCTGATTCAGGGTTATGGAACAATGATGGGAAGCTGTTAATATAATCTTCAGAGCTATGGGGCAGGGTTTTTCCCCTTATTTTTCATGCTACTTGCACCAACCCCTGTTTTTTCCTGGATTCATTTGCCATTACTGTTCATTTTCCAGCTTGGATTGGAGCTGCCCTGTAGTTATTATAGTATAAAATAACTGTTCTCAAAGTGATTCTAGAACTTATTTTGCTCTTGAAGGTGATAAACAGAAGGGTGTGAACTGCTGAGAAATAAAGTATCTTTTTTTTTTTTCCTCCATGTAAAGATTCTCAGTCATTTTGCTTATAAAGGAAATACAGACCTGAAAATGCAAAGAAGATGGTAAGAGAACAGAGTAGAAAAATGATGTCTTTTACATGTTTCCGATTCAGCTGGATTTATAGTCTGTCTCTATGTATATGAATTTAATTTTGCAGGCAGTATTACAAAATATCACATATAAACTTTGCCAATTTGTTAATGGGATGGTGCCTCCTAGACTGTAGTGGAATTATGGGATTCTTGTTTGTTAGTAGTGAATTCTTGACTATTACTGATTCAAGTGGCATCTTGATGAGTTTATATAGCAGTCACAACTCCAAATTCGTAACCTATTGATGTGTGGTTCCAACTGCTAAAGCATGCATGAGCTGGAAATCTTGGCAGAGTCTAGAGTGCGTTATGGAAGGTATTCATGCATAAAGAGTGTGGTGCTAAATATTAGATGATGCTGCTCCTCAGCAGCTCTTATCTGCTTTACAGGTCTTGAATTCTCCACTTGCAGTGGCTGTTTCCTCAAGAAAACAAGAACAAAAAATTTGCTAGTTTTTCATATGCAACTATGTTAATATTTACTATATTCGTGTGTATATATTCATTTCAGTGGTGGGAACACATTAGGAACTTTAATCCTTGCTGCTCTGAGTTTTAAGAGGGGAAAAAAATGGAATCTACAAATGAGTGAAGGAAACTGAGGCCAGAGTTCTTCAGAGACAGAAATAACTTAAACAGAATAACATGATTGCTCCAATGATATGAGGTATGGGTATGAGGGAGCCACAAGAAAGCATTTCTCATCATTTCTGGGTGATAGCTTGCTTTGTTGGAGAACAGATGAGCTCACAGCAGAGCCAAGAGTAGGCACAGTCAGGCATAGGCACACCCCTGGAAGGGAACTGAAAGAAAGGATTTTTGAAAAGAGAAGAAAAAGGCAAAAAAAAAATCAATTGGAAGACTCGGGAACTGAAACCTCCTTTTCCCTTATAAAGCAACTGAAGAGCTCTTAGCATGAGAAAAACTGAAATGCCATTTGTCTGACATACTACTTCATGCCCTTTCCTGTGTGCAAACCCCATGTGTCTCCATACAAGAGCAGGGAGCCCGTTTTTCCATGTCTGGATTTGCCACCTTGAATGTACTGCCTTGATGCTGTGCTTTTTGATGTATGCAGCCTTGTCTCTGCTCCTCAGATAATGAGTGTGGTGATCATGGTGTTTACTGAATAAACAGGTCAATACCATAGTCATTTTTTTAATCTGTGTTTGTAACAGATATAATCATCGTACAAGAGGACAGAGAAGGTTATATGGGAGACAGTGTGAACATGACAGAAGACTAATGGTCTATACAGCATGAATGACTCATTTCTGGAAAGCTCTTTTGAATTAGTCTGATACTGTTGAAAATCAGACAAGTAATAATTCTTACACCTGTATGGCTAAAATAGAAAAAATTCTTGAATTATCCATTTTGTTATTGAAGTTCTTAAGAGGGCAGCGTCTGGCTTTGTGCAGGAGCTTCTCAAGTTATCAGTATCCAGAAAAGAGCGACAGGAATATTCATAAGGAAAACTTGAATGCATTTGGATAGCTGAGGCTGAAAAAGTTGCTGAGATGAAGAGAATAAACTCTTCTCTCTATCTGTAGTTGATAGGACAGGAAGTAATGGATTTAAATCGCATCAACTGGGAAAATTAGGAAATTTGCTTTCAAAAAGTCAGGGCAATGAAGCAGTGGAAGAGATAAAGGAAATGCTGTGAAGTGTCTGAAACTAGTTGTTGTTGAGAATGAATGAGGTAGGCTGCTGACAGGAGTATAAAACAAATTGTGCTCCTGCCTTGGTGGGCAGGGTGGTATTCTGATCTCTTACAGTCCTGATTTCTTTCTTTTATTTTGAACAGTGAAGAGGAATTAGTCAAAGGCTTTTAAAATTGCTTTTTGGCACCTTTCCTGTCTGATTTCTTCTTACCTTACTTTATGCTTTCATAACCCTTATGGTTTCAGTCTCATTGGAATTTGTGAGGGTTCTTTAATATATCTGAGGGAAAAGTTAGGGAGTTTAGCTTCAAGTGGTCCCTTGTTGCCTGGAACTAAGCTGGCTAACACTATGCTGAAGTAGTTCACAAGCTGGCTGAGAACAGGCACAGTAACTTCCACAGTGAAGTGGTAACCAAGTAGAAGAGGTGGTAAAGTCCTAAATCACTGCAGTCCTTGGCAGAGTAAATGTAACTTAGTTTTATAAGCCACTCTGAACCAGTTACCCTAACTTCTCTGAAAGCCAAGCATATTTAAAACCAGAACAAATCCCTAAAGACACATAAAGAGTATGGATTCTTTTTTGAGAAGTAATAGGAAACTAAGTGAAACAGAAGTAAGCTTGGAACTACAAATTTCCCCAAAGTCAGAGTGTGAAATCCAGTTTTATGATGCTGTTACCTACAGTAAGAAGGGACACCATGGCAGGGGACATCCTGTGGTACTGTGGGTTGATGTTTCACATTTGGGAGAGATTAGTCATGTAAAATTATTGCCTAGATCCTTCCTTTTTTGCCAGATAATTTATTTTCTTCCTGATTTCAAATATATTCTGCAAATATGGTGACCTGATGATTTTGTTGCAATCTGTATACTGTGTTTGGAAGCTCTCACCTGCTATAAAATCAGACAAAATCTCTTTACATAACCTGATGCAGAATGCTTTAGAAAATTACATCCCTTTTCTATTTCATTTTACCTGACATAAAACCCCCTGGATTTAAACAATCTCAGCAACTGAAAGACAATATATATTGGTGACATGAATGTCAGAATACTGATATCCTTTGTCATATGAGGAGCACAGTTGGTTTAAGCCTCCTTGTAGCTATGCAAAAACCGTCTTACTTGACTAAGAATTTTCTCTTTGTGGTTGGGACTGTGTAAGACCCTCATATTTCTGGCTAGTCGCTTGGGTCAAAAGAAGAGCAGCATATGTCAGCCTGGATTTTCAAAGGTACAAATCACCGGACTATTTTCGGATGTACACTGGAATTCTCTTTCCATGTACTCCTGAGGGAACTAGGCACTGCCTGTCATCTTTTCCTATGTGTCTGGCTCTGCTATCTCTGCACCAAGGAGCATCATAGTAGAATGGAGGTTTGCTGCGGAAATGGAAGAATGTTGCCTGTTGTTCAAGAGTTGCAATTTAGCTCCAGAACCTGTCTAGTTTCACCTTTTTTGAATGTCCTTGGCATGTAGCTGCCTCATTTCCAGTCATCTTTGTCCTGCCTAGTTTTGTTTTGCTGTGAAGCAGTTTCTCGCACCACTTCCTTAGTGTGGTACAGCTGTATTTTTTTACTCTTGTAGACAGCATTTTCCCCTTAGCACTCTTGCCTCTCAGCCTGATATTCCCACACTTTATAAATATGCTGGCAGTGGTGCCATAAGCTGTCCCTTTGTATTTATGGATAGAGTTGCAAATTTGATCCAGATGGTGCTGTTTTCTAAAGTCTGCTTCTGAAATCTGTTTGCAAGATAGGATCTGCTGGAGCATATGCCTGATCGCCTGGTTTCAGATCTCCTTTCAGGACTCCTGTTTATTTTTGCTGTATTAAAGTTCTGCTTCCTTCAATGCCTTGAATCAGTGGGATTGGATCTTTGTTTGCCACCACAGCAGAGTCAGTGTCTGAGAACTGCATAGACTTGTTATTTTGTCATTGTCTCCAAAAGACTTTGTGCTCTTAGAGCTTAATGAGAACAAATCTTATTTGGATATGCTGTAAAATGACAATTAATGATGCCATTAGCAATAATTAGTAGCTTTGTATCAGGAGACATTTGACAGTAACTCTTGCTATAATAGGAGATGTGGTTTCTCAGAATGCATATGAGCCACATTAAATGGTACATACGCTGACTGGGTATGTTCAAGCTACCCAAGACCATGTGCAGCTTGGTACTATCCTTGGGTTTCTCTTGAGGACTTATCTCATGCAGTTTGGGTTGCCTCTTTTTCTTTACTCTGCCTGTTATATCTTCAGGTACTTACGTTCCTTTGGTCTAAAAAACAAAGGGAAAAAACCCCCAGTCATCTTTGGGGTGTAGTGTGCTTTGGTATTTCTTATTAAGCCTGCAGGTTGTCACAGAAGGCCTTGAGAAGGTCTGTGACAGGTTGAGTTTTACAAAGTGGTATCTCTGGAGAGCAGAATAAAAAACCCCACAGTTGTACAGCAGAGGTGTGTAATGAAGTACAGTGAGGTCTGTGCTTCAGTCAAATTGAGACCAGCTTGGCTCAAAGCTCAAAAGGCAAAGAATTAAAATATGACTCTTCCCACTCCCCCCAGAAAACTCCCCCAAACCCCTTTTGATCTTAAGCTAAACTATTGTGGTTGGTAGGCCACTGCTCTGTATAATTTCTCATGTAGTTCAATTTTTTTATCCACAATCATCAGTTTACACGTTCAGCTGCTTATTCTAAGTAGAAATCATGCTGGCAGTTAAGCAGGAGGAGTGTGGGTGGGCTTATCTTCTCCCATGGTGAGTGTGAACTGTTCTTCTTCATGGGACAGAGCTCTGTTTTGTCCGTGCATTTAAGTCCATTAATAGCTGGCTTAGAGGAGACTGAATCACTAAGGACTTGGGGGGGAATACTGGGAATAGCTGTTGTTCAAAGCTTTCAAATCGTGCTGATTGCATTGTGAGAAAAACCTTGCAAAAATGGACATGTTTTACTATTACCTTCCACAAATTCAGGCTCAGGTGAATTTGGCAAACCTGCTTCTGTGTGGTAGTACCACGCTGCAAAAACCATGTAAGTCAGTGACCCAAAGCCTCTTTCAGGTGACCACCGTCTGCTGTTGACAACTACTGAACAAATACATGCTTTGATGTGCAGAATTGTTGGGGCTATTTGACAGTGTGTTAAGTGCTTGGTAAAAGAGAAGCTGGAGCAGAAAGGCAGTTGTTCTGTTACCTTGCATTAGCATTGCAGCTTTTGGATAATTCTGTTTCCATAACCTCCAAATACAAAAGCTGTTTATATATGTTCAGATGACATGTTAACAATACTTGCCTCTGAAGAAAGATGTGACACCAGAAACCATTGAGACTTGTGGACCAATACTTGATTATTTGGAAAAATTGGAGTGTAGGGCTGAGAGAAGAGTTGCTACTGCCTCATCTGTCTTACCAGGAGCCTCACTGTCATCAGTGACAAACTTAAAAAAAAAATCCCTTTTTTGACAACAAAATAATGTTAACTGAGGACAGTGTTGAAATTTTTTCCTTAGAGGGGTTTAGAATCATAGAATAGTTAGGTTTGGAAAGGACCTTAAGATCATCCAGTTTCAACCCCCCAGCCATAGGTAGGGACACCTCACACTAAACAAGGCTTCGTCTAACCTAGCCTTGGACACTGCCAGGGATGGAGCACTCACAACTTCCCTGGCAACCCATTCCAGTGCCTCCAAGTCTGCTCCAAGTCACCTTCCTGCTAGCAAACTGCTGAGGTACTTATGTGCAACATGGACTTGTCCTTTCTGTGTATCTTGTGCAGTGTACTGCTGAGCACACTTTGTAAATGTTTGTTTTAAAACACATGGATCTCCAAAATTGGAGAGAGTTCTCTAATTCCATGTCAATATTGGCTCAAATAGCCACATTAAAAATAGACAGCTAGGGTTTTTTTTTCACAGCAGAACACACAGTATTGTACTACCCCTTGCTGAGAGAGCCTTCTCCCTTCTGCACTGTTTTTAACAGGAATAAAGTGGGTTGGTTGGTTTTTTGAGGGGTGTCTGTCCTCAAAGCAGATTTGCTCATAGCTTTTCTAATTTTTTGTTTTTAATACCAGGGAATTCATAACTAGTTTCCACATGCTTTGTCTTTTCTTACCGAGCTGCTGGGGCAAGGGCTCATTTGTTGTGGTCTGGAGGATGTGAAAGAAAGAAGGGGTCAGAGAGAGGTGCCTGGTTTGCCCTGTTTTTACTGATGTGAAAGAATAAATTGTCTTGATTTCATCAATATTGGTAGAAACTTTTCTGAAGGTCTGGAAGAAAAAAATGGATGAATTTTCTTTGCTCTCTCCCACTCCCCTTTAGATTTTCTTTTGGGCAAATATTCATCCCTATGCCCATAAATATTTGATTGCTTTTTTCCAAGTAAGGCATTTGTGATGAAACATCCTATCATCACATGTGTAGCTTAGTTGAAAAGGAAGCCGTTTTCTGATATTTTTTAATCATTTTTTTCCTGCAGATCATAACATTCCTTTCTCTGTATGAAAATCTCCAACCAAACCCTAGGAATTTCCTACAACACAGATTAATTTCAGATTTCTGGTTCAAACTTTTGGGTTTTTTACACTTTTGTGTTGAAAGAATATTGATAAGTAGAAGACAGCGTTTTCCTGTTGAGTTTTTAAACTTCAGGAAATCCAGTGTTTTCAATAGGGAAATTATTTAATCCCAAATTGGTGAGATAAATAGTGTCACGTGGCTATTCCTAACACTGGCAGGTTTAGGAGCCCTTTCCAAGAGCTGACTCTGCAGCTGAATGCCCTGTTGACAATGGCTGATGCAGGAGCCTGGAGTTTCAGATCTGGGAGCTGGGGTGCAGGGAGGAGCTGCCTATCCTCTTCTGTGCCTGCTTCTGTAAAACAGGACTATCAGAAACACTGGTTATAAAGACTACTTAGATATTAACATACTTCTGTATCTTTGGATATCTTGCAGGAGAAAAAGTTTTAACATTAGTGTTGTGAGTTTTGGGAGCCAGAGATGCAGTGAGCAAGTCTCATCATGAACAGAGTGACAGTCAAAGAGAGCAGTGCAAAGTTAAATGCACACCATGAATTTGCCTTTTGTGATGTTGTTTGGTGGATTTTGTAGTAAGGGCTTCAATTTTTGTATAAAATGATGGCATTGTTGATGTCTGGACAGCTCGGAAGTATAGGAGATGAAAGAAAGAGGTGAAATTCTGGTTATCTTATGACACAATTAACTAATTAGGGGTTTGTGTCTTGGGCAGTGGTGATTTTACTGTTGCTTTTGGTTTTGGCATCAGATTCTTCCCTTTTTGACATAGCAGCTGTCCAAAAAGAATGCGGGGTGGACTCTAGGTCCTTTCAAACTGACAGCTGTTTTGGGTTTGGTTTTTTTTTACACATTTACAGACAGTGTTAACCAGCTAGTTCTGCCCAGTAAGTGAGAGCAGAAATTGGCATCACTGCAGTTGGAATTCATGTTGCAATGAGGAAATTGGAGCGTGCTGTGTATCCGTGCTGCTGCTTCTCCATAGTTAACTGTTGCAGAAGCTGCAATCTCTATTTGCATATTTTCCTTTGAAACTTGATGTACAACAGAGAGCATGTCCCACCTTTGCACAGGTTAGTTATCAGTGAACTGCTGTTCAGGTGTGTCAACCCAGAGCAGTCTGCCCATGCATTTAACATGAGGAGTGGCACTGGGTTGTTTTGTGATGCTCTGCCACAGACTTTGGTGCAGACTAGAAATTCCTGCAGAAGCCTGGGAACCATTTTGAGAGATGCCAGCATTTGGGAGCTTTTCCTTCTCTTCCCTGGACACATCAACCTCTGGGAAGCATGAATTTGAATTTTAGGGAGAAGGAGAAAGACATGGAGGATGGGAACAGGAAAGAGAAAAATTTGAGAGGAGGGAGGGGCAAGAGGAGAAGTGGCTAAGCAAAGGGAAATGGAGACACAAAGAGAAAGAACTGTTTCCCCTTTTATGAGCAAAGGGAGCCTTCAAATCAAGATGACTTAGTTCAGCTGTACAGGCCACTTTATACCCATGAACTTGCAATTAAATGCGGAAGTGGCAGACAAGGCAAGCTAAAAGAAGATATTGTTAAACACTCAGCATTGGAGGATGCAGAGAGAAACTGAGAAAATAGACAGAGCCCAAGTAATGAATAAGCACTCAGTTTCCTGGGATTCTGCTGCTGGTGGGAGGAGTGCTGGAGGTGCTGGAGGCCTCTGTCATTCAGAAACGCTGCGGTGGCCGAGGCCCTTTGTCCTTGTCCCCTGGATGCTGCCACAAAGAGAGGTTTATTCAATTTCATGGTGCTGAGTCGACAGGCCTCTTTCTACTAAGCAAAGGGTTTCTTCCCCAGGCCAAGCTCTCAGCTTTGCAGAGAGGCTCTGTGAACCTCGATTGTTGTTTGGCTTGGAAGTACATTGTTTGCTGCCTGAATTTTTCTTGATCTTGTGCCTAGATAACCTCAACTAGTTCCTATTTTGCTTTGGAAAATGTGCCTGATGATTTTTTTAATGGATTATGTTATGTTATGTTATGGAGACACCCAAAAGGAGTCAGTGCTGCTACTTTGTGAGCTGGCCAGAAGATTCAAAAGTGTTTTTGTTTTCTTCTGAATTACAGGTTAAGAGTTTACCTTGTCTTCTGTTGACAGCTTGGTTGTAATTTTGTGTCTCTAGTAAACTCTGCTGTCTGGGGAGACATAATCCCCACTTATTTCTATAAGTCCGTTTTACTTCTTGCTCTTATGGCCAGAAGGAAAACTCTTTAACTTGAAACATCAGCTAAAGCTTTGAAAGTATTTTGGAATTCTTTAAGCTGAAGGAAGCTGTTTGTGCGTGAGGTTCCTGGGAACCAGGATGAGACAGTGATTTGACAGGATAGGGTAAAGCCATCACATTTGTTCCACTGTCATATACCTTTTGAGTATTAGAATGGTAAAAGGTTTTCTTAATGTTTATGAAGACCTTGGAACACAAAGGATGCTTTGTTGACTTTAACAGCATCTGATCTACAAAATTCATAACCTGTGAGAGCAGAATGGGGATACTCATACCATGATCTGCCAAAATCCCTGAAGTAAAGGAGATTTAACTTCAATAAAAAGTGAACGCATTCTTTGGGATCAAACCTTATCTCAAGAGTCTGTGGCAAGCATCTGAAATGCTCATGTATTAAAGATGTTTCTGTAAACTAGGTTTTTGGTTTGTTTGGTTTTTATTACTCAAAGGACTACAGCAATATTCAGATTATAGCACATGATTTAAACTGTAGTGTGTGTATATGATTAGCAGGGCCTAGGATGTGTCCCAGCTTGTAGAGAGTGAAAGTAATTCTGATTCCTCTGTAGCATGACAACTCCAACACCAGTTTGCCTCAGCATATGAAATGAGGCTGAGGGAAGCCCTTGAATGGGGCGGTTATTTTGATAGCCTCTGTAACTGGTCCTGTCATAACATTATGCCAGCTCCTTTTAACTTGGTTCTCTTCCCAGGGTTGTGTCTGCCTGATGGTTTGGAATTGGTTAGAAGGCTATTTCTTTCGCGTGTACAGGGTTGGATTTGGGAAGCTGACCTGTTGTTGGTACTGCTGTGGAAGAGACCACAAGCAGGTTTTCCTGCTGTCATTTGGCAGGGAAGAGATCCAGAAAATTGATGCAAAGCTAGTAGTTCTTTTTGTTACTACAGTGCTGTGTGGATTAGGCCTTTTTGTAAAGGAGATATTTAGCTGCCTGGTACTGGATGTCTGCAAATTGTTTCTACTATGCAAATGTAGCTGTTAACTACCTCTGTTGCATTTGTAACTCCTGCCACTGGATAACACACTGCACTACCTGCTATGAAATGTAGATTCCTAGTGATTACAGATATATGGTGGGACCAGCTTTGTGTGAATTTCCCATTCTGTGTGACTCACCTTGCTGTCCACGTAATACGTTCATACCAACAAAGGTGTACCCAGTCATAACTGGGAAACCTACTGAAAACATCACCTCTTGTATCAATAAATGCAACTGCTTTGATCACAAGCTATGAAATGACTGGAAGTCCAGTTTTAAGCATTTTTTTTTAGATTGGAGGAGCTTCGCGAAGTTTTGTGCCACATTTCAGGTCTGCAGAAGAACTGGGTTGGCAATCATAGGATGGGAATTGTCTGAAATACACGCTATCAATACATGCCTGCTGCTTGTAGTCAACACTGTCAGACTTGGATGGAATGTGAAATAAAACAGCTCCCCAAGGGAAGACTGCTTGTGTATCCCAAGCTTTTGTTTGTGGTTAAGGAAAGCATTGCTGGAGTTTTACTCAGAGTAGTTCATCTCTCCTATCTTTTCCAGCTTGGAGTACTCCTGGCTAAATTGGTGATTTGGACCTTGTGCAAAGATTCCTGTCCAAGGGAAGAAGTGTCTGTTTATAATTTTGATTTCTTTCCTCTCTATTTTCAAGCATATGGAAAAGATGGGGGAATAAACAATGTTGAATAAATTTACACTGTCATCTACATGATTTAATCACAAACTACTGGGGTTGCATTGTGCTTTGCCTGCATGAACGTTTTATCCCATGAGGCCTTTAAGGCTGCTGCATGAGTTATCTTTGCTGCCTAAACCAAATCCCTGGAAAGGATTATTGCCCCGTGGCAGGCAGCCATCTGAGTTTTTCTTGAAACATTCAATTCCAGTGGCTAGTTCTGGTTATGTTACTCTGACCAGCTGGCCAACACATAACCTCGGATTCTGCTTGAGCATAAAGAGGCTGGTGGAAATGGAGAGTGGGATCATGGTTGGACAGGACAAACAAAGGATAAGACTTTAGATTCAGTTGGGAATCAAAGGCAGGTAGAGGAAATAAATGTTCCTAGTAAGATTGATTACATGTTAGCAGCTGGAATTGACATGTGTCAAAGATCTCCTTTGTAGCAGTCCTGCACCAACAGCCATATGGTAGCACTGTGAAGGAGTTATGCATCAGACAAACTCCAGCTGTCCTTACCTTCAGCTGAACTCTCATACTGTTTGCCCCCATGTAAACAAATGCCCCTTTACCCTCTTATTCATGTTTCACTGGGATTTCAAATTAAGGAGATGGGAATGATTTTCTTGGTTTCGGCAGTATTTCTTTTTCTCTGTAGACCATAAAGCTGGTAAGAGCTCAGTGTAAAGAAGGAGTATCCAAGTAGCAAGGCTCGTTGTGTATTAGCAGGACTCTGTGGGTGTATAGTATAGAATACAAGCAGCAGCAGCTATAATGCTTATTGTTAATAACACCAGCATTTTAAATGTATACACATGTGCATGTTTAAATGGGTAAGTAAGAAAAGATGGCAAGGAAAGCTGCCTAGTATCAGCCAACATCTTGGTACAGGTTAGAGCAGGTCCTCCAATTGGGTTGGGTGAAGTGATGCAATGGAGGTTGATTGCTGTCTGCTGTAACCTGGCTGAATTCTCTGTTGGATCCAGTGCAGGCAGGTGATTCTGGACCATGGTTTTCAGAAAAGAACTGTTTCTGTCAGAGGCTAAAGCACAGTCATAGCATACAAGGAGAGAGACCCAGAGCTGCAAGTTAGTGTGGCTGAGTATCCTGCAGCCAGGATGGACAGTGTTAAAGAGGAAATGCTATCTCTTCATGGAACACTGAGCAAGGGACACATCTGCATCCTAAGTCAGGGTATCTGAGGTGGAATAAGTTACATGATGGACTTCATGTGTAGCTCAACTGCTCATTGAAGCTTAGTAATATCGCACCATGGTGTACATTGTGTCTTTTTATGTGCTGTTTGTGTTTCATGACTGTTGCAACTCTCATTTTCTCCTGGGAGTTTGAGTCTTTTTGCATATGTAAACCTTGCCAGCCTCACTGATACAGAATGTGCGAATAAAATCTTCCAGTTGAAACACCTTAACCTGGAATTATGTCTAGAAATGTGATCCTCTTCAGTGATTCCCCCAGATGGTCCTGACTAGCAGTCCTGTTGGGATTAGTACACAAAGTTTAGGCTATTGTGAGAAACAGTCATCCATCTTTCCCTCTGCCTGAAGAATGCAGGTCTGCTGCTTGTTGGCTGTGCAATGGTAAGATCTCAAGTGTAAGAGGAGTGAATCTTGTGTTTCCCTTTTGATGGATTTAATTTCCTAAAGTGTGAATCCAGGTTTTTTATCAACACTGGAATCTTCCCACTCCTCAAAAAGGGAGGGGGATTTCAAAAAAATCTTATGGAATCTATCACCAGACAGAGTTTTCTCTAAGGGTGAACTGACTGAGGGCAATAGAGGGAGTTATAAAGGCTCGAGAAAACAATTTCTTTCACTTTATAATATCTGGTACAGGTTCTGGAGTCACCTGGGTTTTAGTGGGGAAAACAGAGCAGAATGTGATTTGGTAGATGTGTTTCAGTCCTCAGTAAACTATCAGGTGTCCTTTGTTCTTGCAGTGCATGTATTTTTAACAATCTGAGTACTTCTTGACTAAATCTGTGTTGTCCTGATACCCCCATGATGCTTTTGAAAGCTGAAGCACAGCAATGGGTTCACTTTGCTGCTGTTGGCTGGAGCTCCCTTGGCACTCACTGTTGCTCATCTGTTGTTGTACATTATTCAGAAGCAGTCGAGTGGAGACAGTTTTATACAAGTTCACAGGAAGAAAATGAGGGCAAATCTCCATGAGATGGCTCTGGCTGATGGTACCTTCTCCCAGATGAGACTGCTGCAGAGAGGAGCTGCTCAAAATGATTGCTTTTCCTTCTCTTAAGCTACTTGTTACGGGCACCAAATCAAAGTGAGCTCAGGAATAATGCAGAAGAGTTTTGAAATCCTCATATATTCCTTGCATGTAAAAGACCTTTTATAGTTGTTTAATGCAGTATTTACAAGTTGTAAAGCTGTGTCTGCAAACATAATGATAAATAATGAAAATATTTAGCCCCAGAGTTTGGAACTGATTCACTGCTGCTCACAGGATTTATCTGTCTGCAATCTAAAGAAGTGTCTAAGGCTAGAGAGGAAAAGGAAAACTTGGGAGTTAACACTGATTACAGTCTGAAATCACCAGGAAGTTTTGGCACTAAGAGCAGCTATAGAAGGCCTCGAGGTGAGATATACTTCAGCTCCTGGTCTAAAAACATCACAGGTGGGACGTTGTTTTAGTAGTTGTTTTTAATTTGCTAATTTGTATTTTCCTTTTATGAGGCACCACAGTCATGTACATTCATGTATCTTACCAGAATAATTCCTGGATCGATCATGTGTTTCCAGGGGCAGAATTAAAAGAGGTGCCTTGAATTCTAAATCATATCATGGCCCGCAGGCTGCTTTTGTGGGCAGCTTTGATTTCATGTGTGTTGATGTTCAGCACTTGATTTGACTGCTGTGTGTTGCTGCTAAAGATGAGGAAGAAATGTTCTTTGCAACCTAGTAGCCAAGAGAAGGGAGACAAAAGACAGATCCTTCTCATGTGGTGATCTTTAGCAGAGCACTGGTTGTGACTGGAAACAAAAGAAACTTCATGTGCTTGGTAGTTCAGGAAGAGAATTGTGCCGTAGTTTGGTTCACTTTTCATGCAGAAAAGTGCAAGGTTTATTCAGACAATCTGCTGAGGAGCTTCAACCCCAGCTACTGAACAGCTGGTGGTTTTTTGTTGCCACAACAGTTTAGGAATTGGTTTACTGCACCCTTCCCTCCTGTTTTGTGTGACTGATTACTGTGGTAAATGTAAGTTCACTCACCCTGAAGGGTTAAAAACTATTTCTCAAGAACTGGTTTGTATTGAATCTCTGCTTAGGAGAGGCTTTCTTTGCGATTTCTTACAACTAGTAACTCAGTTAAAATGAGAACAGGCCTGAAATCCAGGGCCCCACACTGTCAGGTGAGTGCTATGGGCTCCCCCATGGAGCACTGTGTTTGAAATTGTTCACAGCTTGGCCAGACCTTGCATACAGGGACCAACGCTATCTCTAACTTGGTGTCTGCGCAATGTCTAGCAGTCTGTCTCTCTCTGTGTCACCTCTGCTGATAGATCCAAATGGCTTTGTAGATGCTCATCACTTCATTGGCATCGCAGATTTGATGCCGAGGCTCCTGTATCGCTTCAGCAGGGGGTGGAGTAAGTTGGGGTGTGTATGCATGGAGGAGGGGAGTGCACAGGGACTGCCCATCTGACAGTGTCTTTGCCTCATTTTCCTCCTGTTCCTCCAGTTATCCTGTAGGAGATACCACACTGCCTAGTCACAGAAGCAGATAACTAGGTGGAACCAGCCTCAGAGTGCCTTTAGTGCACTTTTAGACCTACATGTATGTATTTAATGCCACATCATAGACTGTGATATAAATAGATGTGATGCTGAAGTACCCTGAGAAGCTAACCCTAAATTAGAGGTGTGGGTCTGAAGCTATTCCCATGGGTGGAAAGAATAGGGGAAGGAGAGGCTTCCATAACATGCACTTTCCTGCTTAACCCCAACAGTCCTGGTTAATGTGTTGCACAGGAGGAAATGGAGTGCAGAGTAAAATAACTTTGCAGTTTGAGGGAGGAGGAAAAGAGGAAGATTTAGATGATATTGATCAGTGGGCTATAGATCACAGATATCTATCATCTGTTATAAGCGTAAAAGAAACAGGACTGTTAAATTCTGGGGCACACAACTGACTGCATGGCCTGGGCATCTTTGGAAGGAGTTGGACTCCAAGAATGCTACAGCATTATTTTTGTTCTGGTTTTGAAATGATAAAAATAAAAAAGGATAAATGTGAAAGAGCCTGGATAAATTCATCTAGTGTGTTACGGAGCCATAGGGAGTAGTTAGACTACTCTACCCAGTTAGGCTGGGTAGAAATTATCTTCAGGGAAGTCAAGAGCAGAAGTTAGCTCAGAGTATTTTGCCTGGAAAGATTTGGTCTTGTCTCCTGGGGCAAATCTGTTCTGTACTTGGGCAAAAAAGAAGCTCACACAGCTGCCATTTGTGGCTGTGCTGGCAGAGGCACACAGTGTGAGCAAGACATAAATGCACTTTTTTCCTGTGCAACTCCTCTGGGATTCTTGAAGACCCCATGGGCAGAATGAAGTGATGTAGGGAACAATCAGCCCTAGTGATTTCCTGGATATTATATGAGAATTGAAACACTCCATGCCTTGCTTGGTTCAGAGCAATGGTTGTGGCTGCAGTGAAGAAAGTTGAGGTGTGTTGCAGTGAGTGTGTGGATGTTACTCATTTTAGGAGGCCTTTAGGCTCACTGTTCCCTGCTATTGCATTTAGGGCTGTGATGCATTATAGGCTGAACATCTGGCTTGGTTTTTACAGGCATCACTGGAGTGTCATCTTCTCCTGAAGTGTTAAATTCCACAAAACACTGTAACTCTAGCCAAGCTGAGAAGTTAACCTCTACAGCATCATGAAGCTTGAGCTTCATGTGGCTGCTTGCCTAAGACTTGAAAGCAAACAACATTAATTGTGATGCCATTAGGAATTGTACAGGACTTAATAAGTTGGGTTTCTCTCTACTTAGATCACCACCAAGACTGCAGATGAGTGTCCACAGCAGTGATGGGTTTGGAAGAATTATTATGGCACACAGAACTTTTTTCACACAGTTGCCACATAAGAAAAATACTAGAATGTTACTAGAGTGAGCTGAATTCAACTTGAGGACCAAGTTTTTGTGTAATTGTATAAAAACATTTAAATGAACGTGTTTTAAATATTTTTTACCAGCTTCAAGCCTCTTAAGTACCCAGTTTTCTCTCTGTTCTAATGGATCAGCAGCAGCACCATGTGTCAGATTGTGTCTTCTAGTCATGTGTGTCTTGCCACAGGTGAGAATTATAACTCTTGCTGCTGAGATGCCCTGGAGTTCCTGTTCCAAAAGGAGTAGGGAGATGAAAGTAAACTGTTAGATAAACAGTGCTATAAAATATATGAAGGTTTGCTGTACTGGGATAATGCCAAGGTGATCAACTGATTGTTTGATATAAAGCTTCTTGTCTACCAGAATGTGGCAGAGTCATTGAGAAAAGATGGCACTTTTCATGTATGAAAGCCATCAGTTTAACATTCAAAAGAATGAGAATTGGTTTGGCCATGACGTTAATTGAATTCTTATCCTCACTCATGAGGCAACTCATGGCATCATCTTGCCTTTTTCTAGGTAATCTTGATTTTTTTTTTTCTCCTGCCTAAAGTGAAGGCCCATATTTTTGGGAGTTTGGAGTTGGGCTGAGCAGTTTTGCATGTGCAGCCCTTGCAGATGTGTGATTATATACATAATAGGATAAGGATGAATCAATTTTGTGGATCTTTGGGCCTCTCCAATTTCCTCTCAAAGTGATTTCCCAGGAACTGAGATGGATTTTAGTAAAGCAGAGAGAATGCTCACAGCAGGGATCCACTTGAATGGGAGCTTTTGTACAGGCACAACGTGAACAAAGTAGAATGATAAATTGACGTAGGCATGTCTTGTCTGTCTTCTTCAAAGGATGACTTGGTGTCATATTTACCAACAGATTCTGCAGTCAATTCTTTGCTAGAAACAATGGGCCTGTTGTTCAAAAGCCACTTCTATAAACCAAAATTTAATTAGCAGCTACAAACAGAAATATAAAAAAGGATGTTCAGCATATGTATGTTTAAATCGGTGAACTAAGGAAGCTAAAGTAGATGGAGAAATACATGAATTCTTGAATTGTGAGCCAGGGGGGCCACCTGAACATACAGGACAAGCAAAGTAAGGAGGAAGTTCTGTTCAGTCAGACCCCTTTTGAGGACTAATGTAACTGTGATTCTGTGATTCTGTGAACTATGGATAAAGCTGTATGAATCTGCACTGGTTGTGAAGGCCTTGATCTCACCACAGCACTGGCCATCCTGTCCTGTCCTAGTCATCAGCTGCTTCCATGTTGTTTAAAAATAAGCCACAACTTGCTTTTTGTGTGACTAAGAACAGTACATTTAGGCATGTCTGTATAAGAATCTGCCTACAGTATGATCAACTTCACTGAAGAGCATAAAAAACAGCTTGAGATTTGTGACTAGACTGATGATTGCACTTATTAGTACAGTTTGTGCAGGTATGGCTACTCATATGTTGCTGAGTGCAGTATAGGCATACTTCTGAGTCTGCAGAGAGCCTGAAAGCATACATCTGAGGACAGGAGCTATGTTGCACGTCCAAGCACAGCACTAACTGTGAGAACACTTGATAACAGCAACTGTGTTAACATGTTTCCTGAGATGTGATAGAAGGCGAGGTCTGCCTGCAGTGTTAACTGTGAGCAGGAGCTCCTTGGTATCATGAGTATATCACATGTGGAGATCTCACCATTTATTTGTAAACAAAGCATCATCTAGTTATTTGGATGGTGTATTCCAGTGTAGCCCTTTAAGAGACAGAAACATGTAAAGGCATCCCAAGGCATCGTGTAAAGGCAGCTAATGTCTTGCACTGGTTTTCTCACCCCCCAGCAAAAGTGTACCCAGCTCAGCTGTCCAGGAGGCTGGTGGGTAACAGGGACAAATTGTGTAACCCAGCTCAGTGGAGCCAGAGTCATACACGCCATTCCATATTAGAAAGGAAAACCATCCAAGGTCTGAGTAGCTTCCCTGAGTTTCAGAACATTTTGGAGTCCAGCAGCTATCTCTGATGTCACTGAGCAAATGCACACTCAGGATGTGGGAAATCAGATTTCTGAAGATTAGAGCAAGTCACAGTTTTCTGTTTTAGAAACTGCTGGCTCAAACCCTTGTTTCTATGTGTGTGTGTGTTTCTCTACTAGGAAAGCTTCAAGTATTAAATAAAATTTACAGATCATCATTAATAGTGGCTTTCAATATTTTTATTCTCATGGCAGCAAGGTTTGCATCTTGAAAATAGTTTCACTTCTGAAGTGCACAGTGAATACATATATTTAAGAATGGGGTCCTCTTGTTGGCCAGTGAAGACCCTTTTAGAGTAAAATGGAGAAGTTTGCACTAATTTAGTATTTATTAAGAAAATGTATCTTCTTGTGGCCTAATGATGTTTTAATTATGAAATTGTTCTATAGCATTTACTGACAGATGAGAGACTGTGCTTTCATGCAGATCCTGTACAAAACATTGTCTTCCACTGCTTGTTTTACAGCATTTGCTTTGCTCTGTGCTAACCTCATTAACTTCATCAGGCAATCCTCATCTCCCCAGAGACTCACCCATTGTCAAGGGCAGCTGCATTTGCTTATTACAAGAACCTTGGTCATTAGTAGCATCAATACAAAGCAAAGCTCTTAATAGAACCTCAGATTACAATTATAAATCAAATTTCTTTTTAAGTGCAATAACAACACATAGCTTTGGATGCATTCACCCTAAGGGCTGCTACTTATATATATTGTTAATTTCTTCCTCCCCAAAAAACAACATAACTGTTGTCTGTACTAGGTGGAAGAAGAAATAGAGTTTTATGCCTTGACAAGTCAGGTCTTCATTACTTTCAAGATGAATGGATAAAACTGGTAATCCTACAACTGTGTCTCAACATTTCTAATGCATTGCAATGAAGCAGACTGAGTATCCTACACACAGAGCTGGTTGAAAATCAGATCCTGCAATTTAGATAGATCTTCTAACTTCTAGTACTTCAGAAAGTGCTCTCATTCCAAATCAGGACTAATTGGCCAGCTCCAATCAGGAGTGGAGTGGGTGCTAATGTGAAGGATGAATCGAGGTTTCCTTTTCTCATTTTGGAGATGGGTTACAAGTTTGGGCTTCAGGAGCCACAGCTCTTAAGGCTTTTGCAACTTGATTCCATATCTGTTAAGGTCATAGTTTATTTTTTGATCATATTAATTCTGTTTGGCAAAATCAGAGTTATTACTACAGATAATTGATGCACAGAGCTAATGCATTGTAGTGCTTATGTAGTAACTAGGACAACAGAATGTGAGAAGCACGTGATGCAATGTAAGCCCTTGGTCTCAGTCCAGGACAGTGAATTGTTGTGTTAAGGGGAAAGCCTAAAGTGCATCCCAAGAAGGAAAGAACTTTCCTTCTTGCCCACTGCAGAAAGAAGCGATAATAATTTCACCAGTCATCTCCTTCTGGAATATTGGAATTCCTGATGTCCAAGCAAATGTAAAATCCTTTGGGGGAGGAAACCCCTCACATCAGAACTGGATTTAACTTTCTAGGCATATTTCCAGGATTCAAGTGTTACTGAATGCTTTGGGAAGAACTCGGAGCTGACATTTCTCTAGGAGATGTTAATGAAAGGAAGAGGGTGAGAGGCGGCTGGTTTCCTTAGGAACACAAAGACCTTAATCATTGCAGTTCTGCATTCTTGTGTCGGTTGCCTGCAACATTTAATATTGATTGCAGGATTCCTTTATATTCATTGCACTACAATAATTAAGAGATTTGTGAGCATTTGACTTAACGTTCTGTCATCTCTGCACATTACAGTTAAAAATCCCTGGATTGTTTTGCGTGTCTCAGTTTATTATCAGAACAATTTATAACAGTGCTTCTTGAAAGTAGAATTGATTTATTTTGTTCCTGGGGACATCTGTGCTGAATCAGTTGCTCTTCTTATTTATAACAATTCAAATAGCACGCACACTTCTCCTTTTAAGTCCTCTGAGCACTGGTAAATTTGCTTGCATTTTATAGTCATATTTCCTGTAGCTTATTTTGTGGGTACTGAAGTTAGAAGTGCATTTTTGTTAAGACTTCAGACATAGAAAGAAATGCAAACCATCAGTGCAAGTCTGCTGTGTGCAGGAGTACTACTAGGAATATCACTTGCAATGGAATACTTGCCTCAAGTCTCAGTAGCTGCCTCGTTGTAGTTACTGCAGCGTCAAACTGATGCTTCTGGGTCAGTGACAGCTTATGCTGCCATGTGACACTTTGGTAACAGACCCTATCTTCCTTTGTGAGGGAGGCTTTCAGCTCCTCAGATTTCCTCTTAGTGGGTGAAAACTGAAGCGAGCCCTGTTTAATGTGGCAACAACTTTGGAGTTCTCTGGAATCCTGGAGTTACAGTTGGATTGTGTCATCCTTCAGCTAGCTTACAGAAGGGACAGTTGCTGAACTACCAGGCACACTGACAAGACCTTTGATACATTCTGCTTCCAAATAAATGTCCAAAGCCAACCAGGCATGTCTGATGCTTTCATTTTGTAAGTTAAATGGCCCAAATTCTTGGAGCACAAGCCCTGTGAGGAGCAATTGAGGGAATTGGAGTTGTTTATCCTGGAGAAAAGGAGACTCAGAGGTGACATTATCACTCTCTACAGCTTCTTGGAAGGGGGTTGTAGACAGGTGGGGGTTGGTCTCTTTCACCAGGCAGCAACGGACAGAATGAGAGGACACAGTCTCCAACTGCGCCAAGGAAGGTCCAGGTTGGATATTAGGAAGAAGTTTTACACAGAAAGAATAATAAAATCTTGGAACAGTCTGCCCAGAGAGGTGGTGGAGTCCCCATCCCTGGATGTGTTTAAAAAGAAGCTGGATATGGCACTTGATAACATGGTTTAGTGGAGGTGTAGGGCATGGGTTGGACTTGATGATCTTAGAGGTCCCTTCCAACCTGGTAATTCTGTGATTCTGTGAAATTCTGAGAATGCTGGAGATGCAGGAGTGAGAGCTTCATGAACTTCATGAGTTCTCAGATTTTAGGAATGGAACAACATCCTTTTTCACCATATGAATGCATAACAAAAGAGCTTTGGAACAAAGAGGAAACAGCCTTATTTTTTATGAGCTGGTTTGTAGGTAGCGTCAGTTATAATGGTTGCTATGTGAGAGTGAGGGCTGGAATCCATCCCTGTGTTGCTATGTGACATCAGTGTCACACAATACCTGAGCAGAAAATCATATATTCTACTTAAAATGCATTTCCAGATTTCATCCCATAAATAGAACCTTTATGGGGAATTTTAGCCTTGGAGCTCTTCAGGAGCCCAGGATCCTTGCAATCAGTACACACCAATAGGTTACTTCAAGCTCTGAAACTGAGCCTTGAGGAGAATCCTGAATCAAAGGAACTGTTGGTAATGTTATGCAAATGTCAGCCTGACAAAGGCTCTGACTTTTTGATGCTCTCATTCTGCCTTGAAGCAGGCATTGAAAGGATGGCTAGAGCTGGAATGTGACTTCTTTTATTATTTTCATGTAGCCTGTGTGGAAAAGTATTCATTTCTTCCCTGAATTGTTTCCTCCTGACCTCACTGCCACTCTTCTCCTTACATACAGGCTGTCACTTTAGCCCTTACACAAACAGATAGCCTGTACACAAACAGATGTGCTCATGTAACCTGAGAAGTGATTTTAAGCCAAATCACTACTCTTGTGCAAAGCTCTTTTAGCAGTGGTTGTTTGCAATTTAGCTTAGATCAGCTGGGAACAGTTTAAAACCAGCCTGATGTAAGATACTTCCCTAGAAATCAAAGTGTCTACATAGAAATTTGCACCTGCTTAACTAAATCCCTTTAAATCAACAAGGTCAAAATACTGTCCTTTCCCCACATTTAGGAAATCTGATACTTCCTCATTGTCACTTGAAGTCTAGGTATGAGTGGTTGCTTCAGCTCAGTTTTTGTAGCTGCCTGATTTCTGGCCTAAGTGATAACTGTTTTCTTTCCCGCCAATTGTCCAGTATTTGTCAAAGTCACATTAGTGCATCAACAAGGCAAATCTTTGCCAAACATTCACCTTAGTTTCCTCAGCAACCCAGCAGTGAGACACTAGTTTTGTCTTGGTTAAGGATATTTACTGATTAAATTAAGGCTTAAGTACAAACAACTCCTTACATTCACTGGATGAACTGAGGAGATACAAGATTTTGATCAGCACAGAGATGTGTGAATGAAAAGAGTTAGAGAAAAGTAGCTGAACTTCATGCAATCAAAAATAGTGCTGACCTCAGGCTCTATCTCGAAGATGAGATGTAGTGGTTTTTTTAGTCTTCAGGCCTTAATTCCATTCACTAACTGCTTTTGGTTTCTGAGAAAGCTGTGCTGTACCTGCTTGTTAAGGTGCAGTTCTTTACAAAACCGGCTTCACTGGGATGCTGGTTCCGCTCTGGCATTTTAGTGTAAAATTTTTCTGGATCTCTGTTATTTAAAACTTTAGTCACAAAGGTGTTGCCAAACTTCACTGCTGGGGAAAGAGAAACTAAGTTGCAAAAGTGTGTTTTGTCTTTGGGTCCTCTTTCCTTTTAAAAAGTGATATCTAGTCAGAAGCCTTCTTGGAAATTTTCCCATCAGGTCTTCCTGCAGGAGATGCATTTCTCTGAATAGAATTTTCAGAAATGATTTCAGCTGCTTTTGCTTCATTCTGGAAGTGCTGAAGTTCTTGTTCCCTTCTCTCCCTTTCTGTTGGAGGGGAAATGGCTCCGTGTTTGATACTCCTTGAGGTTTCTGGTTTTGTCAAATAACCAAGCATTTTGCTGTAATTGATTCAAAGGGGGTTGTAAGTTGTGAGTTGTAAGGCTGAGGGTGACAGCTAGAATTCATACAGATAACCACATAATCTTCATAATAAATGCTAAATTTATTAGCATAATGAATAATTATAGCAAATGCTAAATCAGGATTCTGCCAATTTACTGAGGAGCAAAAGACCTCTCTCATAGAAGCATCACTTCCCCTAATATGAGGATGTGATCTCATGTGACCTCATGCATGAATGTAGCAAAGATGGATTTCACTATTGCAGAGCAGGCTCTGTGTTTTCCCCTTATAAACTTAGTGTGAAGCCACTTGCAGCAGAAAACCCCAACTCCTGTAGTAGACCTGTGAAGGTGGAGTAACAGAAGTAGCAGCTCAGAACAGCTGATAACTTGGTGCTGTGCCAATGAATAAAATGTCTTGGAACCACTCAGACAAGAGGGGCTGAGTTTGTGACAAAGAAAGTAATTTCTCTGGTTTTCTGCATAGGGCCAAATGTGGAAGGAATATGCTAGGAGGATCTCTCTTTTATTCCTCTTTCATATTCTGTAGTGGTCAGGCTGATAGGGTCCATGCTGATCTCTGTGATCAAGTTACTCATTTTGGTAAATGGTTTGAATTTTGTGTACCTTATTTGAAGAGAAAAATGAACCTATTGCTGTTATTTTGTTGTTGTTATTGTATTTGTGCTTTTAAATCCTTTTCCAGAGGGATGGGGGCTGTAAAAACATGATGGCTCAAAAGAAATAGAGGGTTTTGATGGTTTTTTTGTTTGGTTGGTTGGTTTTTTGTTGTTGTTTTTTTTTTTTTGTTTGTTTGTGTTTTTTTTTTTTTTTTTTTTTTTTTTTTTTTTTTTTTTTTTTTTTTTTTTTTTTTTTTTTTTT
>NDXB01022549.1:580202-623302 GCA_002631895.1 Agapornis roseicollis
CATATTTGAGAGATCATGGCAATCAGGTGAAGTTCCCAAAGACTGGAAAAGGGGAAATATAACCCCCATTTTCAAGAAGGGGAAAATGGATGACCCGGGGAATTACAGACCAGTCAGTCTCACCTCTGTGCCTGGCAAAATCTTGGAGCAGATTCTCCTGGAAGGCATGCTAAGGCACATGAAAAACAACGAGGTGCTTGGTGGCAACCAGCATGGCTTCACTAGGGGGAAATCCTGCCTGAACAATTTGGTGGCCTTCTATGATGGGGCTACGGAACTGATGGACAGGGGTAGAGCAGTTGACATCATCTACCTGGACTTGTGCAAAGCATTCGACATTGTCCCACACGACATCCTTGTCTCTAAATTGGAGAGACATCAATTTGATAGGTGGGGCACTTGGTGGATAAAGAACTGGCTGGATGGCCTCATGCAAAGAGTTGTGGTCAATGGCTCAGTGTCCGGCTGGAAACCAGTGATGAGTGGTGTCCCTCAGGGATTGGTGTTGGGACTGGTCTTGTTTAAAACATCTTTGTCACTGACATGGACAGTGGGATAGAGTGCACCCTCAGCAAGTTTGCTGATGACACCAAGCTGTGTGGTTCGCTGGATACTCTGGAGGGAAGGAATGGCATCCAGAGGGACCTTGACACGCTTGTGAGATGGGCTGATGCCAACCTCCTGAAGTTTAACCATGCCAAGTGCAAGGTCCTTCACCTGGGTTGGAACAATCCCAGGCACAGTTACAGGTTGGGCAAAGAGGAGATTCAGAGCAGCCCTGCAGAGAAGGACTTGGGTATGATGGTCAATGAGAACATGANACCTGGGTTGGAGCAATCCCAGGCACAGTTACAGGTTGGGCAAAGAGGAGATTCAGAGCAGCCCTGCAGAGAAGGACTTGGGTATGATGGTCAATGAGAACATGAACAAGAGTTGACGGTGTGTGCTTGCAGCCCAGAAAGCCAATCCTATCCTGAGCTGCATCAAAAGGAGTGTGACCAGCAGGTTGAAGGAGGTGATCCTGCCCCTCTACTCTGCTCTCATGGGACCTCACTTGGAGTATTGTGTACAGTTCTGGTGTCCTCAACATATAAAGGACATGGAGCTGTTGGAACAGGTCTAGAGGAGGGCCACAAAGATGATCAGGGGACTGAAGCATCTCCTGTATGAAGACAGGCTGAGAGAGTTGGGGCTGTTCAGCCTGGGGAAGAGAAGGCTGCGTGGAGACCTCCTAACAGCCTTCCAGTATCTGAAGGGGGCCTATAGGGATGCTGGGGAGTGGCTCTTCATTAAGGACTGTAGTGACAGAAGAAGGGGTAATGGGTTCAAACTTAAACAGGGAAGGTTTAGATTGGATCTAAGGAAGAAATTCTTTCCTGTTAGGGTGGTTAGATGCTGGAATGGGTTGTCTGAGGAGGTTGTGAGTACTCCATCCCTGGCAGTGTTCAAGGCCAGGTTGGATGAAGCCTCGAGTGACATGGTTTAGTGTGAGGTGTCCCTGCCTGTGGCAGGGGGTTGGAACTAGATGATCTTAAGGTCCCTTCCAACCCTAACTATTCTATGGTTCTATGATTCTATGATTACAGCTGGCAGTGGTCGTAATCCAAGCTATATGCTGGTATCTGAACTGACACAGAGCTTGGATGCTGAGTGGTATCAAATATGTAAAGATCTGCTATGGCTGCTGCAAAAAGGCCTCAAGAGAAGAGACTATTTAGTGTCAACTCAGTCTCCTTTATCCTATGACATAGACCATGTGAAAATATCCAAATTGCTTTTTCCTGCCACAGAAAACCAGCCTCAATCAGAGATCAATGTGATCAGACCAAGCCATTTATTACAAAGTGTCTACCCTTTTTATACTGTTGTCTGCATCTGCTTACAAAAGCTTGCTGTATTGTAATTTGGATATATATACAATAGCTAGCTGTATTAATTCAATAGTTTGCTGTATTATAATTTGATACATATCCAATAACTTGCTTTATTAGAGGATACATAATCAATGGCTTGCAGTATGAAGATTGGATACATATACAATGAAGCACACAGCAACTAGTTACAATTGGTTAAATTAAGCATATGAGAACCTAACCTTCAAAACTTGCTAGCAGTTCACTATTGTGTCTTAGCACATTCCAGTTTTCTTTTCATCTTGCTTGCACTGTTACTTTTGCTTCTTTACCAACAGCTTTCTTCATCCTCGGTTCACGTCAAGCTCAATGTAGGCACTTTCTGACTTGGGAATGTAGCAATTCTTTGCTAAAAATCCATTTAAAAATCCATCCACATTCCCTGTCATATATTTCACATGGTTTGGAGCCTTTATCCCAGTTTAGAAACTAGGCAGCCTTGGCTTTCCTTACAAGTTCATACTTTCTCAGAAGACAAATGTCTACCAATTCAAAACACCAATTAAACATATCCATCCCTACTTGCAGCCACTCACCCAAACTGGAAACAACCTGATTTGGCTGGACAAATAAAATGCTCCTGACAGAAGAAATGAAGGAAAGGTCCATCTCTGTTATATCTTGTGTCTGAATGAGGAAAGGTAGAGGTCTTAGAGGAAAGGTCAGAGTATTGCACAGCCACATTGAGCCCACAGATGAAAGGATATAAACATACTGGACTTCTGCAAGTGCAAGTGGTATCCTGTAAAAGGCCAAGAGGCAATGGACACAAAATACAGGAAAATCCACGTAAACATAGGAAAAACCATCTTACCATGAAGGTGGTCAAGTACAAGATTAGGGTGCCCAGAAAGGCTATGGAGTTCCCATCCCTGGAGATATTCAAATCTCAACACAGTTGTGAGTACTATCTCTAGCTGGCCCATCTCTGAGCAGGGGGTTGGACTGGGTGATGTCAAGAGAGCCTCAACCTTTCTTTGATTCTCTGAAATAAATCACACTGAATATGCTCAATTGTCCTACCTGTGGTAGAATGTTCCAGAATACAAATACTTCTCCCTAAACTACATGGATCTAAATGAGACAGCCTAGAGTAGATCCTTCCTCCAGACGAGTCCTACATCTGAGACATCTGAGACCCTGGTGCTGATCTATCTTGAGGTCTGCCTGGTGGCAGCAGCACACAAGCAATTTTTGCTCCACAAAAATTTCAAAGGGGTGAGTGGGCTAGAATGCAAAGGACCAATATCACAGTCATGGCTCTGGCACCAGCTTCTGTGCACATCACTTTGCTGCTCTGCATTTCCAGGAAGGCTGCAAACTGCCTGTGGTCCAACCTCCTGAAGTGGGCAATGGGCTGTGGGCTAATCATCCCTGCCAAGGAAAAAGGGAGAGCAAAGCATGTCTCCCTGGCTCTCACACACCATTCCTGCTCACAGGGCACTCATGTCTAAGTAACCATCCTCCCAGAGAAATCCCCCTAAGGAGGAACAATACCTGGGCACCCCCTTCCCAGAAATATTGCTGGGCATCAGGCACTTCAGTAGAAGCAGAAGGTTAAATGAGTACAACGTCCTGTCTTCATGCCATGATTACGAGCATGGAGAAAAAGAGAGACACAGTTCAATTTTGCTTTATTAGATCCTCACCTTTTTTTTTTTTTTCTTTGTGCCAGGTTTTTAAGGGCAAGAGCCTTAGAGTGAAAGAGGGAATGAGTCACTGCAATAGCTTCTCATTAAACTAATGACAAGGCATATAAACAGAGGGAGTTCACTTGGCTAATGTTCCTACCATCTGCAATACTAAACCACAGGAAATGAAACCAGGAAAAAGTCATGTAGAGTGCCTTAGACTGGGTGTTCAATTAACCTTAAATTGGACAAGTTAACATTTGATCTGAAAACAGCAGTTAGGCATTTGCACCACATGCCCTGTGGCTGGATAGGGTAAAAAAAGAGAAGTAAAACCAAATACCAGGTTCTGTTGTCTGCACTATTGAAATGAATATGCCTTGGGTAGTAGCACCTCTGTTGAACCGCATTTCCACAGGCAGGGGGTTCCTTGCTGTTCTTATTGCTCTCTTTTTATTACCAAGTCAATTACCCAGACACTTCCTTGGGTTATGGTTGGTGCTGAACACATCTGAGAAACACCCTCTCAGTAAAAGCTATTATTTGCCAGTCTGACTCCATAAAACTCAACCTGCCAGAAAATACAAATTCTGAAGGACCCCACTCTAAAACCTTTCTTCACAGAATACTCCAATTTCAGTAGAGAAGGAGACACGAATGATCCTTATCCAATTCAAAGAATTGCTGAGGTGAGTAGCTCAAGAGAGAATTCCTTCAACACCGGAGCAGGGAGAGATCAGCGTCCAGAAGCCTCAACTCAGAGCAGCAACAGCCACCGAGGGAGCCTCAAGTCCTTGACAGGACTTGCCCAGGAGCTGGCAGCTCAGCTGATTGGAGCAGGGACTCACATGGGGCAGAGCCAGGAGGAGCACACCAGCCCTGAGTGAGTAAAAAACCTGCCCCAGGGAGCATAGTGAGGCAGTTCACTTGGGATGGTGGGAGCTTATCTCAAAACAAGGGCCTGGTCTGAGAGCTCTGCTCTGGCTGCCCTGGCAGTGCCCAGCGTAGGCACCCAGACAGAGCTGATGAGAGGGGAGGCTGCAGTGCAGAGCTTGGGGTGTAGAGAATGCCTGCATTGCTCTGGCGAGGGGAGGGTGCACAAGAAGCAGGACTGCACTCCGTGCTCCCTGGTGGAGGTACGGCCCGGCACAAGCGATCCAGGAGGTCCCTCAATTGTGGGGAAGACAACCGCCTTCTGCAAGTGGTAGAGGAGCCGACAAGGAGAGGTGCCATGCTTGACCTTGTGCTCACCAACAGAGAAGGGCTCATTGAAAATGTGATGCTCCAGGGTGAAGCCCTAGACTTCAAGAGAGCAGACTTTGGCCTCTTCAGGAACCTGGTTCCATGGGATATAGCCTTAGAGGGCAGGGGGGCCCAAGACTGCTGGATGATATTCAAGGATCACCTGCTACAAGCTCAGGAGTGTTATGTCCCACCTAGAAGGAAGTGCAGCAGGAGGGCCAGGAGACCTCCTTGGATGGATAAGGAGCTGCTGAGAAAAATTCAGTGGAAGAAAAGATGGAAGCAAGGACAGGCAGCCTGGGAAGAATACAGGGATGCTGTCTGTGAAGCTAGGGACCAGGTGAGGAAAGCAAAAGCTCAGTTAGAATTAAACTTGGCTAGGGATGTGAAAGACAACAGGAAGAGATTCTATAGGTACGTTGTGAAAAAAGAAAGACTGGGGACAATGTGGGCCCTCTCCAGAAGCTATCAGGAGAACTGGCTAACCTGGATTTGGAGAAGGCTAAGGTTCTGAATGACTTCTTTGTCTCAGTCTTCACTGGCAAAGGCTCTGCCCACAGCACCCAAGTCTTGGAAGGCATGCAAAAGGACTGTGAGAATGAAGACCTTGGGCCCACTGTAGGAGAGGATCTGGTTCGAGACCATCTCAAGAACCTGAACGTGCACAAGTCCATGGGACCTGATGAAATCCATCCACGGGTCCTTAAGGAGCTGGCGAGTGAAATTGTTAAGCCACTGGCCACCATATTTGAAAAATCATGGTAGTCAGGTGAAGTTCCCGAAGACTGGAAAAGGGGAAATATAACCCCCATTTTCAAGAAGGGGAAAATGGATGACCCGGGGAATTACAGACCAGTCAGTCTCACCTCTGTGCCTGGCAAAATCTTGGAGCAGATTCTCCTGGAAGGCATGCTAAGGCACATGAAAAACAACGAGGTGCTTGGTGGTAGCCAGCATGGCTTCAATAGGGGTAAATATAACCCCCATTTTCAAGAAGGGGAAAATGGATGACCCGGGGAATTACAGACCAGTCAGTCTCACCTCTGTGCCTGGCAAAATCTTGGAGCAGATTCTCCTGGAAGGCATGCTAAGGCACATGAAAAACAACGAGGTGCTTGGTGGTAGCCAGCATGGCTTCAATAGGGGTAAATATAACCCCCATTTTCAAGAAGGGGAAAATGGATGACCCGGGGAATTACAGACCAGTCAGTCTCACCTCTGTGCCTGGCAAAATCTTGGAGCAGATTCTCCTGGAAGGCATGCTAAGGCACATGAAAAACAACGAGGTGCTTGGTGGTAGCCAGCATGGCTTCAATAGGGGTAAATATAACCCCCATTTTCAAGAAGGGGAAAATGGATGACCCGGGGAATTACAGACCAGTCAGTCTCACCTCTGTGCCTGGCAAAATCTTGGAGCAGATTCTCCTGGAAGGCATGCTAAGGCACATGAAAAACAACGAGGTGCTTGGTGGTAGCCAGCATGGCTTCACTAGGGGGAAATCCTGCCTGAACAATTTGGTGGCCTTCTATGATGGGGCTACGGAACTGATGGATAGGGGTAGAGCAGATGACGTCGTCTACCTGGACTTGTGCAAAGCGTTCAACACTGTCCCACACGACATCCCTGTCTCTAAATTGGAGAGACATCAATTTGATAGATGGAGCACTCGGTGGATAAAGAACTGGCTGGATGGCTGCACGCAAAGAGTTGTGGTTAATGGCTCAGTGTCCATCTGGAAACCAGTGACGAGTGATGTCCCTCAGGGATTGGTGTTGGGACCGGTCTTGTTCAACATCTTTGTTGGTGACATGGAAAGTGGGATTGAGTGCACCCTCAGCAAGTTTGCTGATGACACCAAGCTGTGTGGTTTGATGGATACACTGGAGGGAAGGAATGGCATCCAGAGGGACCTTGACACGCTTGTGAGGTGGGCTGATGCCAACCTCATAAAGTTTAACCATTACAAGTCCTACACCTGAGTCGGAGCAATCCCAGGCACAGCTATAGGTTGGGCAAAGAGGAGATTCAGAGCAGCCCTGCGGAGAAGGACTTGGGGGTGGTGGTCGATGAGAAAATGAACATGAGTCAACTGCAGTGTGCGCTAGCACCCCAGAAAGCCAACTGTATCCTGGGCTGAACCAAAAGGAGCATGACCAGCAGGTTGAAGGAGGTGATCCTGCCTCTCTACTCTGCTCTCGTGAGACCTCACCTGGAGCATTGTGTGCAGTTCTGGTGTCGTCAACATAAAAAGGACATGGAGCTTTTGGAACAAGTCCAGAGGAGGGCCACAAAGATGATCAGGGGACTGTTGCATCTCTCATAAGAAGACAGGCTGGGAAAGTTGGGGCTGTTCAGTCTGGAGAAGAGAAGGCTGTGTGGAAACCCCCTAGCAGCCTTCCAGTATCTGAAGGGGGTCTATAGGGATGCTGCGGAGGGGCTGTTTATTAGGGACTGTAGTGACAGAAGAAGGGGTAACGGGGTTCAAACTTCAACAGGAGAGGTTTAGATTGGATATAAGGAAGAAATTCTTTCCTGTTAGGGTGGTTAGATGCTGGAATGGGTTGGCTGGGGAAGTTGTGAGTGCTCCATCTCTGGCGGTGTTCAAGGCCAGGTTGGATGAAGCCTCGAGTGACATGGTTTAGTGTGAGGTGTCCCTGCCTGTGGCAGGGGGTTGGAACTGGACGATTTTAAGGTCCCTTCCAACTCTAACTATTCTATGATTCTATGATTAAAAAGACTATAAGATGTTAATGTACAGAAAATGACTTACTTATATTAAAAGGTTTCCAGGCCTACAGCATCAGCCATAGATTGCAGGAAGAATAAGATTCTTTGGTACTGAGAAATAATACTGGAATTGTTTTTAAAATTGCGAACACTTGGCAGTGTTCCAAACAGACCCATTTTCAGAAGAGTTTCCTAAATAATATTTGAAAACTTTTGAAACTGTTATTTTTAATTTAAATGAATGAAAAATGAAATCATTATTTTGAAACATTTTGATAACATTTTCATTTAAATGGGGATTGGCAGTTCCTGATATATTTGACAAAAATCTGGACCTAGCAGTATTAATGCCAACTAGGTTTTAAGCAATGATTTGGAGATCAAGTTTTTCTAGCATCCACTCAACGTAATTGCATAGCATAGTCCTCTCTCAGTCCTGTCTGCCTAGTAGTATTAAGTTTTGGAGCAATTCATGTTGAAGCACCCGTTAGAGCTTTGGCAAAATAACCTAGCAACAACATAAATTTTGTCTCATAAATTCCTTAAAAATAGCTGAAGCTTCTTCAGTTCCATGTCTAATGTAAAGTAAATGAGGACAAAAGTTCCTCTTCTTTCCTCTCCTTTGTGTAAAGGCCAAGGATTAATAGGGAAAGAAGAATAATTTAGAATTTTAACTGTGCTTGTAACAGGCAGTCAGGAGAACTCACAAAGATCCTTAACAAGAGAAAACAAAAAGAGCAGAATGTTAAAACCACTAAAAACTGTATTGAAATGTAAGGCTGACACAAAACCAGCCCAACAAATTAAATCACACAAAGAGGGTAGATATAAATTAAATATTAGGAAGAAGTTCTTTACAAAGAGTGTGGTGCCCCAGATAAATTGTGGATGCCCAAATCCTGGAAGCTTTCAAATCAAGGTTAGACACAGCTTTGAGCAACCTGGTCTTATGTAAGGTGTCCCTACCCATGGCAGGGAGGTTGGAACTGGATGACCTTTAAGGTTCATTCCAATCCAAACTGTACTGTGATTCTAAGTAGAAGAATTACTTTTGCAGAGAGTAACCCTTACTAACAAACAAGGCCATTGTCCTGGCAGTGGAGAAAATAATTACAAATATGTAAAGTTGGGTGGTGGCTGGGTGGGGGGAAGGAACAGAAGTGCAGATGAGTCAGGGAAGCTGCATCCAAGGGTGATAAGAGAGGTGTCTTATGTCCTTGCAAGGGTCTTCTCTATCATATTTGAATGATTGTACAAACTAGGGGTGGTCTCCAACACCTAAAGAATGGTATCATCTTCAAAAACAGCCAATAGGAAATAAAGGTGATCATCCTCACTGCAGTCCACAGGAAAATCATGGAGCAAATCCTCTTGGAGCACATTTCTGGTCAAAAGAATGAGAAAAATGTGGTAGAGAACAGTCAGTATGGATTTACCATGCGTAAATCATACGTAACCATTCCTAACGCATCTGATAGCTTTCTGTGATAAAAAGACTGATTTTGTGGATTAGAGAAGATGAATGGGTACATTTACCTTGATTTTAGCAAGGCTTTTGACAGTCTTCCACAACATTTTTGCATTCCATTGAGACACCTGTTTTGGATGAATTGGCAGGATATAAAAATGGTTGGATGATCAGGATCAGAGGGCCACAAAGTGTACTCCACCTGGATGGCTGTGACAGGTGACATACTGCAGAGGTCCTCTCCTCTTGGGATCTGTCTTAACATTATCAGTGACCCAGAGGAGGTAAATGAGTGGACTCTCATCAAGTTTGCAGCAAGACAACAGCAAACTGAGGAGAATAGTTGATAGGCTTAAAAGCAGGAACAGACAGGCTAGATGAATGGGTCAACAGGAAAATTATGAAATGCAATGAAGACAAATGCAAAGTCCTTTGCCTGTGGAGGAAGAAGCCCCTGCAGTGATGCAGACTGATGGCTGCCTGGGAAGTGACATCTGCAGAAGTGACTTGGGAGCAAGGCTGGACCATGAGCTGCACAGAAGCCAACAGTGTGCCATGGCAGCAAAGGTGGGCAACAGCTTCTTCCTGGGCTGCATTGACAGAAGCAGAGATGGTAGGTTGAGGGAATGGATCATCCCCTTTAATCATGTCTTAGACCATATCAGGATACTGTATTCAGCTTAGTCCACTCAAGACAAGAAAGGCAACAACCAGCTGGAGTGCCCAAATGTGTATGTTGAATCAAACACAGCATAACAAGACAGTCAAAAGAGGTGATTATACAGCATTTTATGTACTCCTGGGTCCACGATTTAAGAAGGATGTGAATGCTCTTGAATGTGTCCAGAGAAGGACAACAAAGCTGGTGTTAAGGGCTGTAAGAAATGTCCTTGAAGGAACAGCTAAGGACTTTGGGCTTGTCTAACTTGTAGAAAAGGAAGCTGAGGGGCAATCTCATTTCCTTCTACAGATTCACAGAATCATAGTGTCGTGGTTTAAACTCTGTCAGCCACGCAGTCTTGCTCGCTCACTTCCCCCTCTCTTCTTCCCTCCCCCCCAGAGGGACTGGGAGGAGAATTGACAGAATGTAACTCCCATGGGTTGAGATGAGAGCAGCCCAGTAACTAAGGTATAACACAAACCACTGCTGCTACCACCAATAGTAATAATGATAAGGGAAATAACAAGGGAAGAGAATACAACCGCTCACAACCCGCCAACCGATATCCAGCCTGACTGAGCACTGATCTAACCCTTCCAGGTAACTGCCCCCAGTTTATATAGTGGGCATGATGTGCTGTGGTATGGAATACCTCTTTGGATAGTTTGGGTCAGGTGTCCTGTCTCTACTTCTTCACGGCTTCCCGTCCTCTCTGGCAAAGCATGAGACTCAGAAAGTCCCTGGTCAGCGTAAACACTACCGAGCAGCAACTAAAACCATTGGTGTTATCAGCACTGTTCCCAGGCCAAAAATCAAAACCAGCACTGCATCAGCTACTAAGAAGGAGAAAAAATGGCTGCTACTGCTGAATCCAGGACAGAGAACACACTGAAACCAGCTCCTGTTCAGTTTCTCATCAACCAACATTTTTGAGGAAGAGAAGTGGAGAGAGATGTGCTGTCTCTTCTCCCTAGTATGCAGTGATAGGACACATGAGCATGGTTCAAAGATATGCCAGGGCAGGTTTATTTGATATTAGGAAGCATTTGTTATCCGAGGGTGTGGTCAAATACTGGAATGGGCTTCCTAGTGAGGTGATCGATGCCCCAAGCTGATCAGTGTTAAAGAAGCACTTGAACAATGCCCGTTAATGACATTCTTTAACTTTTGGTCAGTCCTGAAGTAGTCAGGCAGTTGGGCTAGATGATCATTGTAAATTCCTTCTAAATAAACAATTCAATCCAATCCTATCCTATCCTATCCCATCCTATCCCATCCCATCTCATCCAATCCTATCCATCTTATCCTATCCTATTTTACTGCTGTAGGTCAGCCACAGTCAGAGGAACAAGGCCACCAGCTTTGGCTTTTTTGGCAGACAAAAGTGAAGATGATTTACAGAAGGATAAGAAAAGGAGGGTGGCAAGATGCAGGACAAAAAAGAAACAAAGGAAAGGGAAAGACTAAATATAGAGGGTAAGCCATGGAGAAAGGAAGGAAATAGTAGAAGCAGAGACAATATCTGGAGATGTATGGTTGTGGTTGGAGTCAGAAGACGTCAGACAGGATCTGTAACTACCAGATAATCCTAAAATAGAGCTGTCCTCAATTTCTGGCACTGTTGTGCTGTCATACAATAGCCATGGAGTGCAAAAATAACCTTCATTCAACAACTTGTATGTTTTTATTACAGTACAGTAGGGGACTAGTCACCAGAGAGTAACAACACCTGCATCACAATACAAGGTTGCATAGACAGTCTAAAATCTGGTATTTTCTAAGTACAGTGTGTTTGCCATTAGAGGCCTCACCATTTTATGATTTTTGTAGGTGGATTAGTAAAATCCTGCAGCAAGAGTTTTGCCTTACCTAACTTTCGGAAAAGTGAGTAGTGAATCTGCATGAAAACAGTTTAATATGCCCATCAGCAGCAGTTCTAACAAATAACAAATAGAGTTCAAATATTGGTATTAACAAGATAAAATCCCTTCCAGAAGAATTTTAGTTCCACCTGGTTTGATATGAAAGAAATTATGCTACTATTTCTCAAAGCCCACAATTCATGTTGTACACATGTACATTTAATCTCTACTAAATACTAGGAAAAAAAGAATATTTACTTCTACTCACCAGGCTCAGGCTCTCCACAGCAGTACAGACCCTCTTCCCCAAAGGGAAAGGATATGATTGACAGTACGATTTCATTTCAAAGGACACAAGACAGGCTAATGCTTAAGAAAACACACTCCTCAAAAAACACTTCACTCCATTGCCACAGAAAGAAATAGAATCGAAGAAAATAAATATGGAAAACTGAAGGCCCAAATGTGATAAATCCACAATCTTCTGAGTTCTGAGTCCAAGCACACACTTGCACACTTGCTAATTATGGACTTTGTCAACCAAAAGATCTGATCTATTCAAGCAGTTTATTAACAAGAAGCAAAAAGAACTAATGCTGCGCAGTGAGTAATGCAGTTGCTAGATTACAGTTATTATTATTCACTGCCCCAAACAGGAGAAAGGGTGAAATTAATTGATAAAAATCAAATTCTCTTGTATGCAAATGTCAAGGCAATTGTTGAACAAGTAATTTATGATCAATAATCTCAAATACAGCAAGCAGCTCAAAAAGAATCACTTATCACAATTCCAAATTCTAGGAACAATGAAAATGTCTAAGAGGCTGAGAAAAACTTTCTTCTACCAGAAAACTGACTTAGAAGAAATGACTGATAGAGGTTGAATTGAATAATAATTGCAGTTAAGCAGCCTACTGTGACTAAAGACAATATGTTTTTCAACTTTAGAATTATCTACTGATGCACTATTGTGAAAAGACAAATTGGATCCAAAGCTGCTTTTCAACACTGGTAATATTTATCTAAAAAGGAAAATTCCCTAAATGTCGAAGTAGCATTATTAATCATATGTGGCTTAAGCTTCTGCAGGGGAATTCCACACAGGATGAACACTTCAACCTTTTAAAATTCTGGACATGTTTTTTTAAGATGAATGAGCAGATGAACTGAAAAAAAACCCACATATTTAAAAATATTGTTGATTATTCATTAAATACTCTTAGTAAACGTGATCACCTGATTTGGGACAGCTTGTTCATGCCCTTTGTTATTTATGCACAATATTTTCCCTGAAGTTTTTCAGTGAATGAAATGCTAGGATTGGAAATCTTCAAAAATGGACTGACAAAAGACAATAATCTGATCTGCAAAATATACCAGTTTCATGTGTCTATGCTGAATGCTTACACTGACATTTTAATCAGCTTGTGATGGTTCTTGGTTGAAATTTAACCATTTGTTTCACAGATGGATTTTAAGGGAAAAGGTACAATCAGGTTAATTAATCAAACATGATAGAGTGGGTAAGAAAAAGGCCAGTAACATAACTGCATTTCACATGAATCTGTCCAGATATAAACCCCAACAGTGCAATTACAGAGAATTCAGAAGATCATCAAGTGAGGCTGCTTATCACATGACACTCACTTGTCACCATATTTGAATGCAGACATGAAGTTCACATTAGAATAGGGCAAGAGGTTATTTTCTTAGTTTCTCAGTTTTGAAATATTTTAAATTCTGCTTCCAAACTAGGTCAAACCCCAAGAACTTCAAAGAGACCAAAAGAAACAAACAATCCCCCTCCCCAGCAAATCTAGCTTTAGAGCAGTGGAAATGCTTACTTTTATGTTGATCTTTTTCATAATAAATCTTACTTTTCACTGTAGAGTTACATTTCAGAAGGAAAACATTTCTGAAATGAGAAAGCAGAGCATTTCATTTTGAAGGTACTGGGGCAAGATATTAAACAAATGTCAAATCTTTCTGATGTGGAAGAAAACCTGAAAGCAATCCTTTGTCATAAAACTAGCATTTTCAAACAGAAAAAAAAATATTTCTTGTAAATCACATTCAGCTCTGCAAATTTCCAGGATGCATTGCAATGAACTGCTTCTTGTGTAATTATGTATGTGCATACGGAAAGAAACCAGCCCTGGGCTGATAGCCAGATGGCCTTCCATGATCTTTGGATTTCTAAATGTGAAAAATAAACAAAATGAAGGCTGGTAAAAGAAGGCCTCCCATTGTAATATTCCTTTCAGGGAGTTTTGAAAACGTTTTTCTTCTTGATTCTGGCTGGAATACAAGAGAGATGACTAACAGAATATGTCCATTATTAAATAAATTAATTGCCTGATTTGTCCCCATTACTTTTCAATATATATATTCAATTCCATGTCTATTAGTGGGTGTATTTCTATTGTGGAGGAAGATACCACAACTTGAAGAAATACAACCCAAGAGCTTAATCAGCTGTCTAAGTACTTGTGAATAATTTGCAAGTATAATTAATTAGTTTTTTCTCCTTACTTACAGCTTTATGCCCCCAATAATTGAAGTACTTAAGTAGAAATGGGAGCCACATGTGGCCCTGTATCCCAACAGTAGTCATCAAGTCACATCAAATTGCACAAGTGCCAACGTTAGCTAGCTCAGAGAGAGCTGGCCTCTGCCACTTGCTGTTTGGTAAAACACTGAACACCTTCGTGAGGTAGCAGCTGGATTGTTCTTGAAAGCAAACCCAGGCCCCAAAACTCTGCCAATTTTCAACCTTTCTGACTGTGGATTTCCAAGGAAGTCATCAAAATACCCTAAACACAAATTTCAGAGTAGTCTAAATATAACATTGATGAAGTGGTTTCACAGTCACTTTGTTGTTGAAGCTCAACAAGACTGTCAGTGCTCTAGTTCTGCTGAATTCCAGTGCATCCCAAAGTAGGCCCTCTTCCTTGGCAGGAATGGGGAAAAGGCTAGCATGAGGCTAGCATAAGGCAAGCCATGCCAGGGCACCCCTTCCTCCCTTGAGCTACTTGGATCTTTGCTGTTCTTTTTCTATACATGTGGTTTATAAAATTCAGGAAAATGGGATGTCAGTGGCTATCACACTCTGTATTTTCTTCTTTCTGCAGATGGAAATTTCTTACCAGTTTGATGCACAAAATGGCAGGCAGGGCAGCATGCTATCAGAGCTGGCATGCTGAAGGAGCGGAAGATGTCTCATCATATGCCACTTAGGACAAGACAGAAATGGCACATCATGGAGCAGTTAAAAGGTAATTTTCATCATAAAGAACTCTAGAAAGGAAATCTGGCTGACAACAAATGGATTTGAGGTAGGAGGGAACTCCATTCAGTCACCACAGTCACATTTTATCTTCCAGGAAAATACAGCTGGAGAGGAGGAGGGGATGAAGGACTAGAGCTTGCTGAGAGCAGACAGTTGGCTCAGGCAGTGCAAGGGCAATGCCATCCAGTCATCAAGTGTGTCGCAGAAGGAGAATTTACAAGGTATTTTTTATAGTATGCTTTCACATTTATTTGTCCCCTATGATAAAATAAGAATAAACCCTCTTTACTAGTGTTTTGTTCTCATTTATCTATGTGCTTATACAGCACAGCTGACATGGCTCTATAAAGAGTGTTCTGTCTCCAACTACTGCAGTGATGAATCTGTAAAATACGTGGCAAAGCAACAGGTGAATGATGTTTTTAAAGCCACTAAATTTTTATGTTGAGTTTTAATTCAGAACAGATTTCTTCTCATTATGTCATTATTATAACCATTATCTTCATGACTGTGAAACACAGAGGTTGTCACAGAATAAAATATGTCCCTTGCCCCACAAGAGGTCAGGCTTTAAGTTAAAGACAAGAAAATATTAATAACAGCAGAAAGATAAAGAAGGATGTTCAAGGAAACAAGTGTTAATTGATGGGAGGGGATATTAGGTTGCCAGAGAAAGGACAAACTTTTCCAAGACTTTTTTTGTAGATACTATGCAATATATAGTTAGAAGGATTATTCTGAATGACAGCGAGATAGAAGATGTTTGCGGTATTATCTTCCCACCATGGGTGAGAATGGAATGTGTGTGGAATTTAGCAAGCAAGAGACTGGAAAAGTCCATGACATCAGAGCAATCAAAGATAGCAGTGGTCTTTGAAGAACTGAATGATAGGTGATGGGCAGAGTAGGGACTCCCATGAAAGGCTTTGAAAATAGAAATGTCACTTAAATTTAGTGAGAGAGAGAAGCAGGATGCAAAGACATAGAAATAAAAAGTAAATGGTAGCACTCTAAATAGATAAGGAAAAAAATGTGTTCGTAAAAGCCAAAGGAAAATACATTGCAACAACTAAGATGAAATGATAATGAGAGCAGTAAAAGAGATTTAGCAGTCTGTGGATGGACTGCAAGCATAACATTCATGCGATGCTGATCATGGTGAACTTCAAGATGTTGGGAGATGCAGAGAAGTTACAGATGTAGTCTATGACCAGGCTAAAGACCCAAGAATGTGTACTGCCTGAGGAAACTAATACTAATGGGAAAAGGGATAAGTATAGGTGATAGCTGGACACCCACGAGAAGGTGTCAGAGAAACAGGGTGAGATCTCAGTGTGTATCAATAGATGAAGGCCGGTTAGATGCTGTCTTGTTGAAGACTGGAAGAGAATCCACAGGAAGGCAATCACAACAACCAGGAAGAAAACGTTTTCTGAAGAATAACATGATCAGTGATGTCAAAGCAAACAGGAGGTCACTAAGGATATTCCTGAAGCACAAATGCCTAGCCTTTCTGTGAGAAGTTTCTGAGGATTAGATGTGAGTGAAAGCTTAAGGAAACAGTGTGCACTGTAGAGACCACCTTCACAATAAGATGCGATCAAAATGGAGGAGTGAAGTTCTTGCCAAGAGGTGGGGCAAGGGCAGTAGTCAGAAGGGGCAAGTGAAGTCAAAAGGAATGTTTTAAGATGGACGAAGTGGAACGTTTTCTGCATAATGAGGAAAGAGGTCCAGGGAAGATGGAGAAGAAAGAGGAAATGTAAATGAAGGGTTCTGGGGAGACCAGCACAGGCTTGCCAGGGGAAGTGAATGTTAGCATTATTTTAGGTACTCTACTCTGTCTCAGTAGCTTATTACTCATGGGTTTGTGAGCTTATTAAATTGACTGTTACCCAGTTTTCTCCCCGGAGAGCAGAAAGAATCTAAAAGTTTAAAAGAAAAACGAATTGAGAGTTTTGCTAACTCTTCATTCTGATTCAAAGAGAAGGAGTAGTGATGGAATAAGATTGTAGAAGATGGAACAATCAGTGGGTTTGCTTGCTTGTCACAATTTAAAGGTGATCCATGAGGCTGAGCTGCCAGAAGATTAGACCCTATTCTAGAGGAACTGAAATGTTAAAGTGACACTTCTAACAGCACATGATGGAAATAACAATGTCTCCTGTGAGCAGAGTACCTTCACTCTGCTGCTGGCTTTATAAAAATAAAATATTTGGAGGGAGAAAGAAATTAGGAAGGCTTGGATCAAGGACTATGGCTCCCAGATTTTATGAAGGCGCAGCTCTCTTGCTCTTGACATCCCAAAGATGTCATATTGAAGTCAGTGGGTGATTTGCCACTGATTTCCTAAAAAATTTCTTCCTATGATCTAAGGTAATGTTTGAAGTTTACCAGATGAGCTGGTACTCAGAAACTTTGGGGGGGAAAAAAAAAATCTGCATTTTGGTGGGGTTTTGGGGTTTTGTTTTGGTTTTGGTTTTTTGCTTGGTTGTTTGTTTTTTGTTTGTTTGTTTTGTTTATTCATTTCCTTTGTCTTTTGCTAGACAGGAATCAGAGATGCTGCTTTATCGTGAAATAAAATGGTCATCAGGCTACAGAACTAAGGACTAAACCAGAATATGATGCTTGTCATTTCAGAATAAGATTCTTCTCGAAGTTCAGACACCTAACTGGCACTTCAGGAGTGTGAGTTATCCTCAGACAGGCTCATTCAATAGGTAGCCCTCTGATAGTGTCCATTCCTGTTATTTAATCATATGAGGAGCATGTGTAGACACCCATCTTATCCGTGCTTATGCTGTAGCAGAAGAATTAAACCCATGGGTAGGATTCCTTTTTTTCAACCATAGGTATCTATGGAAGGTATCTTTTTTTCTGAAGTAATTACATTAGACTCCCTTTGTGCTTACTGGGGAGAAATAAGGACACAATTAATTCGACCTATTTTGGTTTAATCTCATTTGAATAAGATAATTTGTGTCTTAGAGGTGCTTATTAAGGGAGATTATAGCAACAAGCTCCGGTCTAAATGTCCTTATTCTGGATATCTTAATGTGCCATGCTTTAAATGTGTAAATGGATATACCCTACAGCCAGATTTCAGAGATTCATTAGGTTGTTGGCAATATCTGCTCTAATACCACAGCCCAGGTGGTCTAAAGGGTATAGTGATCACATACGTACCTCACTGTGGGCTGGTGTTAGGTGTAGGTAGCTTCTCAGGCTTCTCTGTGCCTTCCTGTGGCAGATCTGTCTTGGAAGAGGGGAGATGGGTGGGCAGATGGCAAATGGTGTCTGCAGCCAGGAACAGCTGCTGCAGGAAGGCACATGGTGACCACATTCCTGATCACAAAGGGTTTGATTAAGATTTGCACGATGCTCACCATTCACTCCCACAGCCCTGCCAGTTGTTGTTACTAGCTGTTTGGGTTTAAACCCAACTGGCAACTAAATATTATGCAGCTGCTTGCTCACCCCCAACTTCTGGCTCTGCCCAGGCAGGATGGGGAGGAGAATCAGAAGGATGTAAAACGTGCAGGTTGAGATAAGAACAGTTTAATAACTAAAATAAAGTAAAATCTACTACTTCTAATAATAATAATAGCAACAATAATAATGAGTAGACAAATAACAAGGGGAGATTATATAAAACTAAAAAGGGGAGAGGTAAAAACCGGCAATAAACATCAGTATGCACAGTACAATTGCTCACTATTCGCTGACTGCAGCAATCAGTCCCTTCCAGGTAATTCCCCCCAGTTTATATAGTGCTGTGGTATGGAACACCCCTTTGGCTAGTTTGGGTCAGGTGTCCTGTCTTTGCTTTCTCCCGGCTTCTTGTGCCTCTCCTCACTGGCAGAGCTTGATCAGGGTAAATGCTACTTAGCAACAACTAAAACATTGGTGTGTTATCAGCAACGTTCTCAGACTAAACACAGCACTGCACCGGCTGCTAGGAGGAAAATTAACTGTGTCCAAGCAAAATCAGGACACTAGCCAAATGGGAACCACTGTCCCCCCATGGATGACATTTAGGGTGCCTGAGACAGTGGAATTGTGGAGGGTTTCTGGCCTGGGAGAGAAAAGAAAGAAAACAGATGTCTCCTAATGCAGATCTGCTGGCTATGACTGACCTGTTACAAGAGACTCTTGATCTCCCCCCAGTTCCTTCCCCTCCCACCAGCTGCACTGGAGACGCTGCCTTTTCACATGCCCTGGCACTGTGTTTTTGTGTAGCTGCTGAGGGGCAGAACCTCCAGCATGGCAATGGCAGTAATCATCTTTCACTGTTTTTTCTTAAATCAGTTACCATTTGTGCCTACAAGGCAAAATTAACAATCCAGTTGCCAGTGGATGCAAGCTGTAGAAAGTGATGAACACATTCAACTTTCAAAACCTAAGCCTGAAACAGAGAATTTAAGCCAGACTTAGGAGATATGTGCCTCACATCTGAAATGGGTATTTATCTAGGCCTCCTTTGTGTGTCTTTGCTCCTTATTTAATTGCAGGCCTTCTCACAGTTAGAAAAAAATACCAAGTTTGTTTTCATAACAGTTAGAAGTATTATTAGAGCTTAAACAAAATTTAAAATGCCAAATGCAGTTAATATTGCTAATCCCATTTTTAATTTTACATTTTTCTCGTTATTTTAAAAAGGTTTCAAGCATTAACAAAGTAAGCTGCAGTCTGTTTAGTCTCCTCTTCCCAAACCTGTCCTTGATTCCTAGCCCTATTCCTCTAACCTTTGCTCTTTCTCTTCTAGATCACTTAACAACCAAGCAGCAAAACATTCAGACTTCACTGTGAATCTTTCCCAGGCCTCTGTGGGTGCTTATGTGAACTGCAGACTGTCATGCTGCATCAGGGACCCCTGCTGACCTGCATTAATTAGATCAGGTACTGGAGATAGTGTGACAACACTGAAGAGGGCAAACTGTTCTCAATGGTCACATAACATCCATATTGTTGCAGTCTGCTATCAATAATTGTAATTAATGAGGAAACTTTTATTGATCCTTCCAAGAGTTTTGGGAGTGAGGGAGAGGAATATTGCAGGAAGGGTCCAAAGGTACAGCCAGGAAAATTTTCAGAAAACCTGGAAGATGATCAGTGGATTTTGCATCTGGCTTCCCTAAATTCATTAAATTAGGAGGAAACTCAGAAAGGGGCTTTTCCAGTTCAGTGGCTGCTTTGGAGAAGGCTAACATGACTTTGAGCTCTTACTTTAGTTCACAAAAAACACAGAAGAGAGACAGAAGGGCCTATGGGAAAAGAAAAGATGACAAATGATTCCCCTGTCGCCAGAGTAACTATGGGGCTGAAGGAAAAAAACCTCCAAAAAGTCTGCATAAGTTACATCTATGCACTTGTTCCTCAGTAACATCATTCAATTTCAGCAGGTTTTAGGGTTTTTTTCAGCATTCAATACTCATGAAATTAAGGATCCAAGCAAAACTTTTAAAAATAAGCTTATCTGAAAGTGTTTATTGATGCACAAGCAGTTATTGTGGCTTCTGGGGACATGTAAGTGACCTAACAGGAAAAGCTATGTGCTAGAAAAATGAATGGCATAGTAAACAGGATTAAGAGTACTGCCCAGGCAGGTATAGGAGCATTTCTACTCTCCCTGGTGGATGGATATTTGCAGACATTTCACTAAAATGTTTGTAGACTGCTTTCATTGTTTTCATTAGTGAATTTGTACATAAACAAGACAGTAGGTACCTTTAGCACAATGGTGGTATACTCCTCTGGAGAGCAGAGCACTTGGCTAAAGCTACAGTGTGGACCAAGATCTTTCAGCATACCCCTTTCTTTGTAATGGTTATATTCTAATGCACATTTATTGCAATTCTAACCTCTCTTTCCTACATCGATATGGAATTACTGGACTATAGAAACCAAAAAATGCCTGAGTTTGCATACTTGAATTAAAGAGTTTTCTTATGTAGCTGATCGTTCTTATCTCTAATCCCGAGGGAAAATGGCCAGGTAGACAGCTTCTTATCACAGGTTTTGCTATGATGGTTTGTTTCTTTTAATGTATTTTATTGTTATGTTTTATTATAATACACACTTCAGATAGTACACAAGGTACATGACACCATAAGAATAAGGTAATTGTTCATTTATTAAACTTTACCTATATTTTGGGGATCTTCAAGAAAGGCAGAACCTAATAATTTCAAGTTATCAATGTTTTCCACTGAATAAGGTTATTTATATACATTTACATTTAAAAATTACAGAGATCCCAACACTGGCAATCATGACTTCCAAATATAAGAGGAAAAAAGATTAAAGAGAAATAACATTTATGCCAGCTAAGCAGGCTGAAAAGGAAGTCTCTCAGGTCTTTTATTACAGCAAGCTATTCAAAACTCATATGCTCAAAAGCCTTTCTGTTTTCACATCTAGAGTTGATTGGTTTGAGATATCATCACACCTTACCAACCAAGGAATAAAAGAAGAACCAGCAGCATTTCTGGAAGGCATGCAGTTATACAAGTACTTAGGGTCATTTCCTTCAGGAACAGAGTTAATACCTTGGCCAGGGAACCAATAAAACATAGCTTTCAAGTAGTTACATTTAAAAACTTTCTTATCAAGGTGGGAAGGTTAAATATGGGCATCAGGGTGAGGTCTGGAGAGAACCAGAAGTAATCCTGAGGATGTACAGCTCCTCTTCACCTCCACCTTGCCCTTGCAAGCTTTCAGGTTTGATGGATAACGAAATCCCACAGAGCCAAAGACAAGTTTGTTTTTCTTATCTGTAGAAGAATGGCTGGCTGAGCGTGGACATGGATGGTATGCAGAGTTATCCAATTAACTCTAGGAGGACTGCACATCCCAGGCATGGAGCTGGCTGAGTAAATTAACAAACTGGCCTTGGATGCAAGATAAAGAGGCAGCTGGCTAAGGAGGAAGAACTACAACAAGACATCAGAATAGAAACCTGTTTACCGCAAGTACTGAGCCCTGCTGATGCAGAGATACACATGGACATTCCAGCTTAGCCAATTGCTATGTTAGAATAGGCACGTGGACAAGCACTTATAGCCAATGAAAGCAGCATTACTAGCATGTGAACTAGTGTGTGGGGTATAAGTATGGGAGGTTTGGGCAATAAAGCAAGCAAGATTTTTAACTCATATTGAGTGCTATCTTGACTTTGGCTGATCTCTGCCTACACTTATCCAGGCTGAAAAAGCAGGAGTTCTTTCTGTAGGTATGAGAAGCCTGCAGAGACCATGGTAGCAAAAGTTAATGGGAAATGGGTGAGTTCAGGAGAGGCTGAAGTTCAGGAGAGTCTCAGGTTATTCACTGTAGAGCACTTCTAATGAAAAGAATACAAATAACTGGATGCTTGGAAAGCTGCAAACAAAGGAAGCTGTAAGACTTGCTTTTTTTCAGCTTGATCATTTTTGTGAGGTTGTAATTGAGAGAGCTCAAAGCAATAGGGGCCTGTGGCCAGGTGTTACCTGTTTTTAAAATTCAGCAGGTAAAACTCCAGTAGAATTTGGTACAACTGTGTTTTCTGTGACTGACAAACATGTAAATAAAACAATTATAAAACCAAAAAAATCATAAAGTACAAACTTTGAAATTGTTCCTTTATACTTTTCTAGCCTTTGGAGAAAGCAAAAACTTTTAAATAAAAGGAAGAAAAACACCTAGAAAATTAACTCCTACGGTATGTTAATCTCTCCTGACTCCCCAGCAAGTATAGCAATTTAAATGCAGCTCTAGTCATTGTGATCACCAAAACTGTAGGTGGGAAAAGGGACAGCTATGAACTGATAGAAATGTCATTCTTATCCTTGCAGTTATGCTTTCATTAGTTTTGTTCAACAAATAAGTCACTGCACAGTGGCCTTTTGCAATGTTGGTGTTTCCTCAAAGCCATACAAGTACTGCTGTAGTTGCAGTGACAGCCCCCTGGCCTTCAGAGCTGCTTTACTAAATGCTCACTCTGCCTCATGCTACACCTGGATTGCTTTAGTACTTTCCAGTTGTCTCCAAGCACATGCCATGGTATGTCAATACCACCTGCTTGCCATGTCCAAAGATAGCAACATCCCATCTCCCCACTGTCTGCCACTGCGAACTTCCCAAGTTTAAAGTTTTCTAGCAGGTCCTGACACTGTCATTCATGAGCGGAGCTGTGCCTGTTACGCCCCAAGGTGTGTGTGGTTCTTATCCACAAGCCATATTTCCAGTGTGGAGCCTGAGCAAAATAAAGAGCAGGCCCGCACTCCTTTGCAGAGGAAGGGCAGATATGTAAAGAAAGGAAGAAGCTGAGGGAAGTGAGATAAGGCTTGCAAAACTAGAGCAAAACTTACAGCTGTGTGAGCAACAGAAAAAATTCAAACTGAGCTTATTGAGGATTACATTTTGAAGAAAGTATTCCCGTGTGGATGCTCTGGTTTCTAGTCAGAGCTGATCTCACCCAATAGTCCTTCTTTTTCTGAAATCCTTAAAAGTACCCCTTCACTTAGTGGCCTATTTTCATGAGAAATGGGGAAATTTCATGTTCTTAGGAACTCCACTCCTCTTTCCCATGTGGCTGCAATTAGCCAATTTCCTCAGAACATATTACCCAGAAGAAAGCAGACATATGCTGAGAACACTATTATGTATGCCACACTTTCCGAGGAAATTGGGCTAAAAATAAATTGTTCATTGCTGCATTTGGATATTTTTCTGTGGGAAATCTGGACCATGGTGTTTCAAATTTCTCCTCGTGCCCAAAGGCAAGGGTGTGCGAAGTTTTTCAAAACCTCCATACAACAGCTTTGGAGCTTGTGTGTGTGTCCCACAAAAGGCAATACTGATGAAAAGGCTACACCACCTCTTTAAGCCCCTTATCCACATCACAGATCTGTGCCAGTGCTCACACCTATTCTTTTTGTCTTGCTCATGCAGAACACGCTACTCTGCTATCCTACACAGCAAGTGTGAAACCTGAACACTAACCTTCCCCACATTTGACTGTGGTTGTCTGGTCTTTACAGTGCCCTGCATGGTTTTACACTTCCGTGTAGCTTGCAAATGGCTCATATCTTTCCTTTTTTGGTTCAGAACTGGGCTAGTGATGTAGAAATGGAAAAAATGGCATATGCTTACTTTTGAGCACTGGTAGCGATTCTTTCTGTGTGGAAGATCGAATCATAGAATCATAGAATAGTTAGGGTTGGAAAGAACCTTAAGATCATCTAGCTCCAACCCCCCTGCCATAAGCAGGGACACCTCACACTAAACCATGCCACGCAAGGCTTCATCCAACCTTGAACACTGCCAGGGGTGGAGCACTCACAACTTCCTTGGGCAACCCATTCCAGTGCCTCACCACCCTAACAGTAAAGAATTTCTTCCTTATATCCAGTCTAAACTTCCCCTGTTTAAGTTTTAACCCATTACTCCTTGTTCTATCACTACAGTCCCTAATGAAGAGCCCCTCCTCAGCATCCTTCAGTATCCTTCAGGTACTGAAAGGCCGCTATGAGATCTAAAGAATGAGGTCTAAGAATTTTAGCTAATTTTCATGTCAGACACCCTAATGCATCCTGCCTTACCTCCTGCAGCCGCCTCTAGAGAATGTGACTCATCTATAACATCAGATCTGCCAGCCCTGTACAGATAATGGTGCATCCCATTCTCAGAGCTCCTTTCAGTCAATGAAGGCAGACATCTCTGAAGTAGGAGTAATCCTTTGGTGGACTGGTGTCTGAAGCACAAGTCAGGTGTATGAACACAGACATCTAGTGCTACTTCAAATGCCCTAGAGTAAGCATACATCCTCACAAGCCTGGAATGGTGAACATCAGGAAAACACTGGGTGCTGAGGGTAGATATGTTCAAGTGAAGCAGGAAGCTCCCATCGTAAGTGTTTGGTGCCATCTTTATGCCTTTAAGGCTGCCAAAGTCAACTCCAGTTGCTCTAGGTAAATTTTCACCACAAGATACTCTGTCCACTGTCAAGTAATTCTGCAGTTTCAAGTTGGTGCAGTAATTGCATTAATTCCTAGCTTAAGTAGCTTTTTTTTGTATTTCAGTGTGCCACTCATCATTCAGAAATAGGGGTGGGACTCCTGCATTTGTTCCTACATGCTTACAGCCCATTAAGGCTCCTTTAGGATAAAGATCCCATGGAAAGCCGATATGTTTTCATTATTTCATTATGTATTGATCATGCCTAGTTATCCACAGTATTCTGATGCATGTCATGAAGTTGCATAATATGTCCCTGTGATGGTACCTGTCAGAAAGATCCAGTTCACAGCTGTCATGGTATTGCCATCTGCTTAGAAAGCTGGGCACTGAGCTGTACAAGAGCAAAGAAAAGGACAAGAAAAAGTCAGTGAGCTTTGGGACAGTGACTGAGCTTGAAAGAATTTTCCCTCCTATACATATGTATGACACAGGAATACAAAAAGTCATCTTAGTCTCTCCACCAAAACTGCAGGTTGTTATTTCATGCCTTAAAGTATTTCATGTATAAAGTATTTCACTCTCCATTATGTTGAAGTTTAGTGTTAGCTGTTAAGTTACTCTTTTAACTTTTTTTTTTTTTAACTGTTTCTAGGCAGATCCAACCAAAGGACCACTTCAATTTTCCCTTCAGTAATTAAACTAAAGCAGTGGCCCCCAAAACCATCTCAGAGAGAAGCTACCACATGTTACGGATTGAAACCAAGTAAATTCTGAGAAGAGTTAGCCATGAAATTCAGTTTTCTTATGGCTTTTGTTACAAAGTAGCTCGTGGGAGGGGCTCAGCAAATGCTAGTCATATTGATTGATGGCTTGGCTTTGTGAGCGAAGATTTGGAAGGGCTTTAACCACACTTACTACAAGCACGATGACCAAGGGCATGTGGGATATGCAAATCTGGTTGGAAAAGGGTGTTTGGGCAACCAGGGAGTGTCTGATCAGGACTGTTGACTCCTGAGTAATCTTGAGCTACCCATGCGCTGGTCCGTCCGCATGCAAGGTTGGATCTGCATCTTCCCATACACCTTGTCACCTACCATTTTGACTCTCGCCTGTCCATACAGACAAGTGACAGTAAGTCCTGCCAGCCTGTGCATTGGATTTTTTAGGTGAGGCAGAGCTTACACAGCACTGTTCCCACCCTTTAGACCTGAGGTTTAACTCTCATGGCCTAGATAGCTAGGACGGTGACAGCAAAGGTCATAGGTTTTGTAAGAGTATCCTTCTCTTAGATGGAAGACCATACAAGGCTAGAGGAGCTCCATCAGCCCGGGTTTGAAGGTAGGAGCTTTCCTTCTCCTTTGAACCTACGCATTCTGAGCAAGACTGTTATCTTCTTGGTCAGTCTCGAGTGACCACCATTGGGAGCCCACCGAGGCACCGGCGGCACTGTGGTATCATTATTTCTAGGTGGGATTCTGACTTAGAGGTGTTCAGTCATAAGCCTGCAGATGGTAGCCTCTTGCCAGTGGCTCCTCAGGGATCTGAAATTGCGGTTCCTCTCATACTGAGTAGTTGCTAGCCATATATAGAAATGACAAGTCACAAGATGCAGGCCACTTCCCATGACAGTCTACAATAGCAGACTGTATTAGTATCAATAGCAATGCAGGACCAAAGCAGTTCAGGATCGACACAGAGTATCGCATGTTGCTGGTCATAGAATCATAGAATAGTTAGGGTTGGAAAGGACCATAAGATCATCTAGTTCCAACCCCCTGCCATAAGCAGGGACACCTCACACTAAACCATGTCACCCAAAATTCATCCAACCTGGCCTTGAACACCGCCAGGGATGGAGCACTCACAGCTTCCCCGGCCAAACCATTCCAGCATCTCACCACCCTAACAGGAAAGAATTTCTTCCTTAGATCCAATCTAAACCTCTCCTGTTGAAGTTTGAACCCGTTACCCCTTGTCCTGTCACTACAGTCCCTAATGAAGAGCCCCTCCCCAGCATCCCTATAGGCCCCCTTCAGATACTGGAAGGCTGTTAGGAGGTCTCCATGCAGCCTTCTCTTCTCCAGGCTGAACAGCCCCAACTTTCCCAGCCTGTCTATGTATGGGAGATGCTCCAGTCCCCTGATCATTCTCGTAGCCCTCCTCTGGACTTGTTCCAACAGCTCCATGTCCTTTTTATGTTGAGGACAACAGAACTGCACACAATAATACAAGTGAGGTCTCACAAGAGCAGGGTAGAGAGGCAGGATCACCTCCTTCAACCTGCTGGTCACACTCCTTTTGATGCAGCCCAGGATACGGTTGACTTTCTGGGCTGCAAGCGCACACTGCAGTCAGCTCATGTTCATGTTCTCATCAACCACCACCCCCAAGTCCTTCTCTTCAGGGCTGCTCTGAATCTCCTCTTTGCCCAACCTATAGCTATGCCTGGGATTGCTCCGACCCAGGTGAAGGACCTTGCACTTGGCATGGTTAAACTTCAGGAGGTTGGCATCAGCCCACCTCACAAGCGTGTCAAGGTCCCTCTGGATGCCATTCCTTCCCTCCAGTGTATCCACCGAACCACACAGCTTGGTGTCATTGGCAAACTTGCTGAGGGTGCACTCAATCCCACTGTCCATGTCAGCAACAAAGATGTTGAACAAGACCAGTCCCAAGACCAATCTCTGAGGTACACCACTTGTCACTGGTTTNCCATGTCAGCGACAAAGATGTTGAACAAGACCAGTCCCAAGACCAATCTCTGAGGTACACCACTTGTCACTGGTTTCCAGCCGGACACTGAGCCATTGACCACAACTCTTTGCATGTGGCCAGATGTCTCTCCAATTTAGAGACAGGGATGTCGTGTGGGACAGTGTCGAACGCTTTGCACAAGTCCAGGTAGATGATGTCAACTGCTCTACCCCTGTCCATCAGTTCCGTAGCCCCGTCGTAGAAGGCCACCAAATTGTTCAGGCAGGATTTCCCCCTAGTGAAGCCATGCTGGCTGCCACCAAGCACCTTGTTGTTTTTTATGTGCCTTAGCATGCCTTCCAGGAGAATCTGCTCCAAGATTTTGCCAGGCACAGAGGTGAGACTGACTGGTTCTTCTTATGAAAGCTTGAGCAGAAGGAACTTGAGGAGGTTTTTGCATGAGTATGAAGATATTTTTGGTTTTTTTGGTTTTTGGGGTTTTTTTTTGAAACAGGATTGGGTTGGAAACATTTTCTCCATTCTCTATTCTGTCAGAAATTTACATTAAAAATAAGTCAAAATAAGGAAGAACAGACCTGACAAAAAACTGAGAATTCCTGGCAGTAATTTTGAGACAAAATTGACTTTATAATTATTGCTTGTATCATTATTGCAATTAGTTGAACTTCTGACAAAAATAAGCTCTCTGGATTTTTTTTTTCTTGTCAGAAATATCTGACATTGGGACTATGTAAAATCTTCTTTCAAACTGGAAATGAGTAGATATTGACCTTCATTCCTGAACAATGTTGTTTTTGCCATATCAGAATTTTCTGATAGAACCTGGTAATTGAAGTTTTTTCCAGCTAGCTTTTCAAGGAACTTTTAAAGGAATAGCAACTATATACAGGAAAGAAGTCTCCAGTCTAACCTGATCAGATGCAACATCTGTCACTGTAAACTGTCAAAATGTAGTTCACCTTAGGGGGAATGTGTGCAAATGCAGAGACACATTTGACCATGTGATGGCATCTGTTATGTAAACCAGTATTCCAAACTTAGATTTGTTATCTGTTAATGTGTAAGACAAAAATTAAGCTTAACTAAATGATAAAGACCAATTTAAGATTAATTAAATAGAAGATAATGAGTTCTCTTCCTGAAGAGCTGATTAAAAACCTGGGATCTGATCAGAACAAAAATGTAAACATGTCAACAGAAGGGATTTAGGAGAAATTATATTAGGTGAATCAAGAAATAGGTATTACTAGCCCATTGCCATGTGGATCAGTATGGATACACCCAGATAGATCTCAACGACATTATGATATTTGCCTAAAGCTTCGTGGGCTAGGTCATACCAATGGAGGACAGAAGTTCTGCATGAAAATTCTGCTAGAATCTAAAATAAATATATAGGGGTTTATGGATATAAATCTAAATTTATAGCAATTAAAATTTGCTATGTCAGCCTATGGAAAAGGGAAAAGACTAAAGCTGGGAGGATCTTTATCTAAAATGTGTGCTTGAGACAGAAAATAACTAGGCTTATTTATATCCCTTGTTTATCCTTAATAAGAATGAATATTCAAAAAGGAAAATTCCAACAGGCAAAGATGAAAAAATATCTAGGTTCAGTGTGCTGAAACTTCTGGAGCAGATTAATCTTCTAGCCAGGAAGTACTAGCATATGAAATCACAAGTCCTGCAGCAAAGCTTTTCCAAATGAACTTATTCATCTGTGGCTAGTGCATTAGCATTCAGAATTAACAAACACAGCTTTTATGTTTTGAAAAGAGAAAAATTACTTGTGCAGTTTCAGTACTATCAGCCTGGTTTCCAGTGTATGCGAGGTGTGGGAACAGATTTCAACAGAAAGACTACCTAACAAAATTTAGAGAAGCAGGAATAAGGATGAAATACAACATGAATTTACAACAATAAATTTTGACAGATAACCTTGCTATCTTTCTGTGATATATTGGTCTATGTTTAGATAAAAGAATGTAATAAACACAACCCACCTGGCCTTCTTCTAAGCCTCACATACATTCCAAGGAAAATTTATTAATACTAAAGGCAAAGACAAGGGGGATTATTGCAATTAGTTTTAGAAGAAGATCTGGCTTCAGGGTAGGTAACAACAACTAACACTGAAGGAAGATGAAGCCAGTAAAAGGCAGGTTCTAAGTGGAATATCCTGGATCAGCCATTACGTCAGTTGGTCACAATATCAAGGAAGAAAATAACTAATAAAAATAGTTAATGACACAAATTTGGGAGACAATGTTAATAGAGAGGAAGGTTAGAATATCATATACGAGGAACCTGATATGAGCAATGAAGCAATAAAAATCAAATTAAATTTAACAGCCTGAAGTGTCAGGTCAGGCACACAGAGACTAATAAAAAGATCTGCTGTAAGCTGGGGGCTGAACTGTGATAACGCAAGGAGAGGAGAAAGCCCAGACTGGAAATAATCATTCACAGTATGGCCATGAGTCATCAACACGATTCAGCTACACAAAGGTTGATGCAATTGTAGGATGTATCAGGAATGATATTTCCAGTAGACAGGAACAGATGAGTATTCTAAATCAAAGAGGATTATACCTGGAGTATGACACAAACCAGACACTTATCCTTTATATAGTCAGTCACTATAAATATCAATGGGATAAGAAGATCTAAGCAGAAAAAGCTTCTTGGCCAAAGAAAGATGAGGTAAAAGGGGACATGGAAATTCAAGTTGGAGGTAAGTTTCAATGATAAGATGCTGAGGAATGTTGCAAAGATCTCTGTTTGCTTCCCTTGGCAAAAAAGCATATAAGATGCTCTGCAAGGGAAAATCCTAGGGGCAGAGTACCAAGTAACACAGGCACAGGCAACACAACCCCTTCATGGTCTTACACCTGGGTCGGAGCAATCCCAGGCACAGTTACAGGTTGGGCAAAGAGGAGATTCAGAGCAGCCCTGCAGAGAAGGACTTGGGTATGACGGTCAAAGAGAACATGAATATGAGCTGACTTCACTGTGTGCTTGCAGCCCAGAAAGTCAACTGCATCCTGGGCTGCATCAAAAGGAGTGTGACCAGCAGGTCAAGGTAGGTGATCCTGCTCCACTACTCTGCTCTTGTGAGACCTCACTTGGAGTATTGTGTGCAGTTCTGGTGTCCTCAACATAAAAAGGACATGGAGCTGTTGGAACAAGTCCAGAGGAGGGCCACAAGGATGATCAGGGGACTGGAGCATCTCCCATATGAAGACAGGCTGGGAAAGTTGGGGCTGTTCAGCCTGGAGAAGGGAAGGCTGCGTGGAGACCTCCTAGCAGCCTTCCAGTATCTGAAGGGGGCCTATAGGGATGCTGGGGAGGGAGTCTTCATTAGGGACTGTAGTGACAGGATAAGGGGTAATGGGTTCAAACTTCAACAGGAGAGGTTTAGATTGGATCTAAGGAAGAAATTCTTTCCTGTTAGGGTGGTTAGATGCTGGAATGGGTTGGCCAGGGAAGTTGTAAGTGCTCCATCCCTGGTGGTGTTCAAGGCCAGGTTGGATGAATTTTGGGTGACATGGTTTAGTGTGAGGTGTCCCTGCTTCTGGCAGGGGGTTGGAACTAGATGATCTTAAGGTCCCTTCCAACCCTAACTATTCTATGATTCTATGATTCTATGAAGCATGATGTGCTTGCCCAGGGAATCTTTTAAAGTGGCTACTTAGGGTAGCAGGAGACCCCAGGGACCTTGCAGGCTTCCTACTATATTATTGGCCTTTAGTCAGCTAAATCCACAGGTATCTGGAACGAAATATTACCAGCCTAAGATTTGCAGGGTTTTGATTAAAGGTGGATAGGTTGTGGAATTTGAAGCTCTAATTCTCATTGTAGATACTCTTCAGTGAGCTTCCTCAGGGAGGGAGCATTAGACATTCATTCAGTCTGTTTATCTCCACTAGAAGTGAGTGGATCAAGAATCACAGCTCAGATTTACTTTATCACATATGACGGAATTTTAAAGCTTTTAATTCTTACTCCAAGAATGCTAGTTATGTCTTCTCTTGCTTATGCAAAAGGGGAGATGCTCAGAAGAGGCCAACAGACTGTCCTTCCTTTTCCACACAGTGGTGGGTGGGAAGAACCATAAAACCATATATCCCAGTTCGAGATGGAGATGTGGTAAGACCTGAACACGGGTCCATGCCAGGGTAGTACTGCATTTGGCCAACAGCAGTCATACCGCACACTCAGTAGGCATGTGTCCATGTAAAACAGACACAGTGCTGCAGTGCACACCAGGAAAGGAATAAACATGTTTCTTGTATGACCTAGTTCAACCTAAATAAATACTCTTCCATCAGCCAGAGGCAGTGACAAACGGGGTTTGGAGCTATCAGTGCAGTTTTCCTAGCTGAGGAAGGTTTGTGCTCCCAGACTTTCCCCACAGGTACCATGGGCCCCTCCCAGCTTTTCAGCAGAAAGTTTGACATTGAAGTTGCCATCAAACTGCCAATAATTAATTTTATGTTGTATTTTCTGGACTCATTTTTACTAATTTTACTATTGCAAGGAGTACATTTTGAGGCTTATGAGTGACAACTCTTGTCACTCTGATTAATTCTTTCTGCTCTAGATTAATTTGCGTGACAATCATTTGTGACAAAGATTAATCTTTCAAACAATTACTATGAAAATCTGCTCCACAGAGACAAGCCATCACACTTCTGCTGGTTTACTTTGACCTTGTTTTGTAACTTTGAGAAACTTATTGTTTCCTTAAGACTCATTTTACCCATCTATGAAATCTATATAAGTCATCTGCACAGAGTATTTACTATGTATCTCAGGACACAGGAACTTAATAAACTGTGAAATAGTAAAAGGGAAAAAGGTGTTTGGAAAACTATCTGGGATCTTCAATAAGAAAAGGTGACAGCTATGACTTCTCAAATATTACAGTGAAGAGCCAACCAAAACATACAAAACATTAAAAAAAAAAAGCATTTATTTTTCTGGAAGTTTTTGTTTGTTTTCTTCTAATAACTGAGGGTGTTTTCATAAAGTGTTTCTTAAATGTTTATGAAATCTGTATCCAGAATTTCACAAAAAGAATTAGTGAAATGATCAAAACTCTATCTCTACTAAGTAAACAAAATATTAATAATAGCGCACAAAGTTTTTTGGCAGGACTGCAGTGCTGACTACACAAACAATATTTTGCAGAAATGTTCAGCTTAAAAATATTTCTTTTTTATTTGAAGCCTCTCGTGAACATCAGTCCACATAATGACTTTTGAAGCATGCAGAATTTCTTTTCTGCATTAAATATTCATCATGTAGAGACAGAGTTATTAGAAAGACACAGAGAGTGTGAGCAGTGTGATGGAGAAGGCAACATTTTCTGTTAACAAACTCCTGCTCGCTTCCTTATTTTTCATCTTTGAATAAAAAATACTGTGAAGCTACTAGTCCTGTTCAAATGTTTGGTGTCTAGGGGGGCACCCAATTGCCTACAACAGGTGTTGGCTTTGCAATAAGCTATGCAGCACAGACCAATGTATGGGATTCTTCTTTAAAAGTGATGTCCACTATTTTAAGGGCTCTCCACTGAAAGCTGTCACTTGCTGGAGAGATACAATCTGCAGGGTGCAAGTCTAGACCTAATATGATTTCCTACATCTGAGTTTCTGAACTATTTTTTTCTTTTATAAAAGGCATATTTCATTAGACTTCAGGGTAGAGGCACTGAGACCAAGGCTCAGATCAAAAACAAACTGAGAAGAACATGAAGGATGTGCCCAATCCCAAGCATATGATCTTTGTGTTTCCCTTTGAAAGGTTGTGTCCAGAGTGGGGGCTTGTGGACCTCTCCCACCTTGCCCTGGTCTCAGGCTGCACAATTACCACTGGTGTTGTACACCCTGAGGATGCAAGGTTCAGCCATGCTTTCTTTGGGGAACAAGCCCAAAAGCAATCAGTGTGCTGCCTCCCACTCCCATGTGGGACCCTCATGGCCAAGGCTGTCTTTAATAGTGTGATAAAACTGGACAGGTATAGTAGTAGATCACACTCAGAATAGCTACAAAGTACACCTCTATGTTTGTGTTAGTTTGTTGTGCAGTCTCTTCCTCTGTTACACAGGCTTGTGAAGCTAATGGAACTGCAATGAAACCAGAAAATCAGCCTGATTACAAACCATGCAAATGGTATACTAATGACAGAAAATCATGTGATTTGTATGAAAGAACTGACATGGAAAAAAAAAATGTTTTCAACAAGCCAGAGCGTACAATCAGAAGGAAGCAATTTCTGCATTTGGGCTGAAAGTTAATGAGCCTGATGGAAAGTGTGAGTGAAGAAACATGGTGGGAAATTAAAATCTTTCAAGAATCATTAAGTATAGACATTCGGGTTTTCTAAAATTCATTTACACTAAAACTAATTTTCCAATATAAAGCTTTGGCAACCACTGCTTAGCTGTAAATTTAAGCAGTAAAACATTTGATGCTGCTGATGTAAAAAAGACACTCTAAATGAAAGCTTTTCCTGTGAAATGTTGTCTTAACCCCTGACTCAGTTTTAAAGGGCAGGCTCATGCACCTGCACTTCTGCAAAGCATTGGGTACTGTAGTTAAACTAGATACTGTAGATTAATTTGTGGATTGACGGGAAAGAGCTACATGGGGCATGGGGGGGGGGGATACTGTAAGAGGTAATTTTGGCAGGATGGGATGACTGATGGATCTCCTCAAGAACCAGCCAGAAATAACAGTGATCAGAGCACACCACTCAGCCCCAGGTTGACTCAGGCCCTTTGTGAGGCAGCCACTGAAAGACAGCTTCAAAGCTAACCTGGATTTAAGTGAGATGCCTCCAGAAAAGAATAGGGAATTATCGCTTCCATAGTTTTAGATGACAGTGACAGTCCTCTTGAATCTTGCATATAACCAGAACATCCATGCTTAAGACAACAAAAGCAGAGCAGTAGATGTCATCAACTGCTGTACCCCTGTCCATCAGTTCCGTAGCCCCATCATAGAAGGCCACCAAATTGGTCAGGCAGGATTTCCCCCTAGTGAAGCCATTCTGGTTGCCACCAAGCTGAACCACATACATCCTATATTGTCACAGTGAGCATGAAGAACTTAGGGCAAGAAATATACCCTGTGTTAGTTGTACTTCAGTGTTTCTAGGTCTGCTTAGTTTGACAAATCAAAAGCTATTTTGCTTTATAAAGGAACATTCTCACATGTAAAGAGAGAGCTGACACTGGCCTGACCTTTTAGCTTACCAATAAATCTTAGAGGATCTTCAGTGAGCAGAGAAGAGAAATTTGACTTAGCTGAAAATGGTCAGAGCAAAAGTCATCCCTTTGTCATGCCGTGCAGTTCTTCTTGCAGCCTGTCTGCTTTCACTATGTAGCTGCTACAATGTCCTTGTGTACTTGTCAGTGATTGCAGAGAGAAATAATCCCAGTTCTCTTCAAGTCCCTAGACACTAGACTATCATTTAAAAAATCAATTACCCCTATGAAAAAGCTGTGGCTGTCCTGGAAAACACAAAATGAAGGGCATACTATGTCAGTCAGGCAGGATTTGCACAGCCCTGTTTTCCCTATTGCCAGGTGGCTGGGTGTGCAGTTTCTTAGGCTGCTCTTTGATATTTTTTTTTTCCATTCTGAGGGTTTTCAAACATATATGCCAAATTCAGACGGAATATGATGCTTGCTAGCTTTCCATCAAAGTCTATGAGGCTAAGTCAAGATCACAGATTATTAGGTGTGCTAATATCCCTGTGAAGAAGGTCCAGTGTAGAAGATCATACCCTCTGAGGTTTGTAATTTGCCATGTGGCAAACACAGCTCTATCATGGCAGTACTTATGACAGCTTTAAGGTCACCCTTGAACCAGTGTCCAACCATTTGGTCTCCAGAACAGCTCAGCTGTGCTTAGTTCCTGCCTGCAGTGTTTGTAGCTTATCTGTGCCTGATGACAATGGATAGCAAATCCACCAGCATCATGCACCATATTAGCTATTCTCAGACCTCTGACCGCTCCTTTTTTTCTCTAGCACCTCTAAATAAATATAAGCCTAAGGGAAAAGTGAAGCAGAGCACAGACTGCTGAGCAGGATGTCTCTGCTCCAGAAGCAGTCAGGGAAAGCAGGGTAGCTCTTGGTGCCCTTTGAAGACCCCATTTTTTATACTCATGTTCCTCTTTCCTGTTTCCACCATAGCACACACTGATTCTCTGAGGGCTTAGGTGCTTTAAACCAAACCAATGAAATGTTCTGGCAAATAAAAAGATGAAAAAGAATCTTTTGCTTTTCTAGCTGCCATTTTAATACAAGCTCATTCTGCTGATCTGGTTTATGGCACAGCCCTCATACAATACTGTTATGAAGAGGTTGGGGTTGGATCTACATCAAATAAATATTCCAGTGGGCAGGTAACTGTAGAAGTGTCTAAGCAATTAATGTAACTAAGATAAATTCAAAGTAGTAGTTCCCTTCCTGAAAAATGCTTAACTTGTCTTTTTTCCTTTTCTAATCCTAAGAAAATCTGCACTCTGCAGAAAAAGCCTGTATATCTTTTTCCCAGTTATACTGCTTAGTCTAATAAAAGATTGTCCTGCTCAGTAGAAAAGGGTTACAACAACAGAAACATCCCAGGTATACTAATCTTTAGAAAAATCTTTAAATTTGTTTCAGACCTTTTTACTCATATTACTCTATGGGCTTTGTAAGCAATTACTGTAACAGAACTCTGCAAGAGATCTTATGGAGCTTTGATTTTGTTGCTGTTTTGGTTAGCTTGTCTTGTGATTTTGACTCAGCCCTTGTGTGTCAAAGACAAAATTCCTGAATTTCACAACTTTTATTTTCCTTGCCTGATAAGCTCCAGTCCTGTTCTTCACCTACTTGGCAGCTTTGACTTTAGTCCAGTCTGTTCCTTCTTTCTATTAGAAGGAAATCACAGTTATGAGCTTTGCAGTGATTAACACATACCTCTCCCTTTAATCATCACTCTTCTGCTTCCTCTGTTGCTTTTATGCACACATTTCTATTCTTACTCTGTTGATACCAATCTTCATATTTCTATTACAAATATCTGCAGTGCTAGTGGAGTCAATCCTAACTTGGGACATTAGGACAAACAACTCCCCAGGAATGTCATTCATATGGTGAGAATGGGGAAGTAAGATAGTCCTTTATTTTGTTCAAAACATAAAAACATTGAATGTGAACAAAATACAAAGAAGAATACCATGCCTTTTGTCTCACATAACTCATTAGTTGATTTTAATGTGGGTACAGCTATTCAGATAATTTCTACATGGTTTATCATGTAAATGCTACTGTAGTCACTTGTAAATAAACCCACACCTCCTATATGGGGTCTTTGAAATCAGCCACACTGCAGTCTTGCTCATTTCTGGCAGAGGAAGATCACTGCTGATGCGCTTCTAGACTCACTGGTTCAACCCTTTTCTGCATGATGTACAAGCAGGAGTTTCAAACAGCTCTTCTTAATCTCTGACAAAAATGCTTTCTCTGAACAGCAGGCTCATAAGCAAACAGCAAAATGTCATTGACAAAATTATTATAGTAGGATGACAGAATGGATCTCCATAGTAACAAGCAAGTGGGGCTAATGCCACCCCTTGCAGCATCACAGGCAGCCACGCGAAATTTCTTTTACTTTCTCAGAGCAGAATGCACAGAGGATCTCAGTTGCTGCTGAGCCCTGAGAGGTGGAAAGCCAGCAAACGCCTCAAGTGGCTCCTTATTTCCTGCCTGCAATGAGTAGCAAGATATTGTCACAGCTATGAACAGCACCTGGTGTTCCTTAAAATTGTTTTAATGGGAGAAGCAGGACATAATGATTCCCTCAATGAGCCCTCTTCTATTCATCCTCAATAGAATAAGCAGACTCAGATCTCCTGCAAAGCACACTTCATATTCGCATTCAGTTAATTTTAAATAATTCTGTGTTTCATATTTAAGTGAAACATATTGAGTGGTGAGGAGGTGGTCAGGGAGCTTTTCCTATCTTACTAACCACATATTTTATTAACATCAACATTTTGACAATTGCAGATATACTTCAGTAACACTGAATACTACTAACTATAAATTTCTTGAAATTCATACAAAATGAATAGGCTAAAGTTTCAGTCCTTAGTTTAGCTGAGCATTTTGCTTTTCTAATGTTTTTTAAATGTGTTCATTTCCACATAAGGCCTTCAGCTAGCATAAATCAGAGTAGCTTTAATGATTTCAGTGCATCTGTGCCATTTCCCCCCCATGGTATCTTGTCCTACACTCTGTCTTGTTAGCTTTCTCTCAAGACTCCTGCATCTAAAAATGTTTCTTGTAATTCCCATGACAAAGATGGGAAAAACATGAATGCATTTAGGAGGAAACATATCCCTGCCATGAACAATTCTCCACTCTGAACTGTACAACCAGCCTCCAGGTAGATATTCTGATTGTAACACATGCGAACTATTTCTGTAAATGTCACTGCTAGGTGCCTGACTCTTCCCTCAGGCACAAAGCAGCCCTTCCAAAGTAAAGCCAGGATGACACACAAGACCAGCACAAATTTTCTACTAAGTGTTTTTCTATGTGCCTTTCTGTCATTATACATGAAATAAAGTTGCTGCCTTGAGACTTGATTCTCCCTTACTTTGGTAGATACCTGCTGGGGCTAATTCATGTGAATTCATGGCATTATATATCTTGAAAAGAGGGTATGCTCAGGTCTTCTTATGCCCCTGGCTTTAATGGAGAATCTGTGATATAAAATGATTAATGGTAGTCTATGAGCTCTTAATATAACTCACATCCATAGCTTATGGCTTCTTCTCTGCAGTATATTACTTCCTCTACTTCCGTGCAGTTTTTCAGGCAGAGAAGCCAGGTGAAGGAGTGACTTATTTTCCTTTCAACATGAACTTTGCAAAAGTCAAACCAAATCTGCATTTGCAGAATTCTTTTCTGATACAGAGTAGATAGCCATAAAAATTAACAGAACAGATCTGCACAATGAATCTTTAAAGTGAACACATGTAGCCACTGAACTGAATGGTAATACTCCTAATACATGTCTGATCTTCTAAAATAATGCTGTTCTAAAGGGCCAAGAAGATAGTAAAAAAGTGCATATATATTTTGATGTGGTGTTTCTACATTAATAACAGGTTTATTTTGTGGGAAGTGATTTTCACCTCAATAACTGTCTGATTTACTTTATGGCCATTTTATGACTGCCAGTTTTCTGACTGGTATTAGGGTACTGTTTCTGGAAGTTAGACTATCCATCTGATGTCCACTCCTTTACACTTGGAGTACAGCTTCACAGTGGATACAGCTGATAATTTTCATGAGGAAAATGTGCTCTTAAAGCCAGACTCCCTTACAACTTCTTTACCCAGTTTCCTGATAATAAAAGTGTATATGCTTACCTTATTTATCTGCTTCAGTTTCTGCCAATTGACACTTAGTGAACCTACTGGCCAGTTTCTACCTAATTTGACAGCAAGTTTGACATGTCACAACTACCAAGTTTTTCTTCATGGCCATTGATGGCTAGATAAGTGAAGGTCACTAAGTGAAGGTCACTAGTAATGTCCACTCTCAGAATACAAGATGGAGAATTCACATGTGATCCCTTCTGCCTGTAACTAATCAACCCACCAGTGCGTGGTACCTCCAGAACCATCGCAGCAGTCATTGAGTCTTTACTCACCTTACGTAAGTCCAGGAACAGGAAAAATTGAAGTGTATTGGTTGAATGAAGTGGGGACTTAAAGAAACACAGTGGAAGCGCTGACGCTGAAGCATGGAGAAAAAGGAAAATTGAAGGGAGATGAAAATGCAATAGCAGGGGTGAAAATATGAAAGGATTGTATGGTCTAGAAGTGGGAAAGGTGAGAACAGGATCTACTGTGATCAATCTGATATAGTGTTTGGGGGAAATTGAGGTTATTGTTGGGGAAGGGCATTTATGAAATAAAACTGTAAAATTTATTCCAACCTTATTCAAGCTGATTCTTCAAGTCTGCCTTTCCAGGAGGCAAAGTTTGAGGATGTGTGGAACAGATCATGAAATCTTCCTTTCTCAAATAACCAATCTCTCTGAAGCATTTCTTTCCTTTCTAAAGCTGTTATTCAGCAGCTGTGGATGGCTAGCATATGGAGGTTAGCTCCCATGGCTGGTCCAAGAATGCTGACTTTCACATAATCTTGGTATTTTATTCATTGGATTACGTGCTTGCTGGCCAATAAAGCAGTAATTTATTGTCTGTTATTGTTAACTCATATCAATATACCAAGAAGCAAGAGTGGAAATACTTTCAATAGAAAGGAGAGAGCGTGTTGTGGAAGTATAATGTAAAATTATGGCCAGGCTAATCCTTGCTTGTGAGGTTCTCCAAGGAAACTTTCCACATAAAACTAGCAATCATAATGCTAGTGATTGCAAGCATAAAGTGTTCCCAGCATAACACATGAGAAGCATTTTAGGTATTCTGAGTGATGGATTTATGGTGACATTTTAAAAACCAGATGCATATCAGAGTTTTTAGATGCTGTTGACTTAGGAAAATAAAGAGATCCCAGAAAAGATTCTGAGCTAGAAAGATTTCATAGAAATTCCCAGTGTCTGGAAAAAAAACATGAGTAAACACAGACTACAGAAATAATAATTTAGACTAACTATAATCTGTCACACCAATTATTAGATGTCTATACTACCCTTTTAGTAATATAAAGACTATTCCTGAATCAGTTTGTTTTGCCTAAAAGAGCTCTTTACATGGATCCACATAATTCTGTCGCCTAATTATAATTTTTGTTTCTTCAAGATCTCATATTTGAGAATTTCCTCATTGGTAGTAGTGGAAACAAAAATACAGCTTATAGAAACATCCTGAAAAAGGAGGAGTAAAAGTTAGGCACAGAAAGAGATTCTTCGTATACAAATGGACTGGCCAAACCTGCTATTAAGCCATAACCTAGAGCTGCTTCTCACAGATAGACCTTTACATTTTTCTCATCCAACACTCTTTCAAATAACTAAAATCTGAAGGACACATGCACATAAGTAATGCACCCTTTACTTCTCAGAGGTCTCTGTGCGATGTTTATTTGCCAGTGCCCTTAAAGGCAAGGCTGGGATGATCCCAGATTTTTCCCCTCAGCCTGGGAAAAAAACGGTTCCAGAGCTGCCCTCCTAGAACTGTCTGCCCCAATTCTGAAAGAAGGATTTGGCTGGCTGTGAGCTTGCCCTAATTTTCCTGACAGGCTAAGAAGAAATGAGAAGGCTCTCAGCCCTGCACTGCTGCTCTTGGGACCAGACTAAAGGCAACCACACTTATGGGGTTTGTGCAGGCTTCAGCTGTTTTTCCGTATGCTTCTCCACTCTTCCAGCTCTGCCTTTCCCATTCTCAAGAGCTCTATGTCCCTCAGAGCCCCTGGACCTGGTCCCAGCTGACCACAGGGGGCCTGTGAGCCTGACATTAACTAAAATTTTAGTTTGGGGTACCTCACTGAGACTTCTGGCTCTTGCTTCTGTGGGAGCCACGGCATTCATTTCCTAACTTTTTTGTTAAAGCTATTGTCTTTATTCACAATTAGAAAGAGAAGAGCTGGGTACATCAGTTGGTATTGAAATAGAATAAAAAATGTTAATTGCAAATAACTCTTGAGCACTGTGTCAATCCTATTTTGCATGTTAAAGTGGGACTTCAGTGGAATAAAAGCTTTGTGCTGCTCCTCAGCACCAGGGAAGTTCACCCACAGTGCTCCAGTTCTCTGTCAACAGCACACACAGCTCAAAGTGCCTTGAGAGCGGTCAGAAACATCTTCTGCTTGAAAGGAAAAATATTTGTTGCATGGCATTAGGAAAATAATCTCTCCATCTGTACAGCTTCTATTTTGTATGTAAGTCAAAATGACCCATGCTGTGCCAAAGCTGGAACAGAAGGTTAAAGCTGGCTGCTGCTGGACCTTATTCCCCTCCAGATTTTGCACAGGTGGAAAGCTGGCTTCAGCTCTTTCAGCTTGTGGTTTATGGACTGCTGAGCTTCCTCACACACTTCTCTTCTTTCAGCCCCATCTGATTTACTTTTGCTCCATCAAGAAAAAGCTGTCTTTGTTACACCAAGGATATCCTGAGTAACAGTCTCCAGATATTCACCCTACATACGTCCTGCAATAAGTACTTGGGAAACTGTATTTAAACTTCTTCAATGACATATAATAGTAGGCCTTCAAAAGTTTCTGTATGCAGGTTTTCCCTCTTCACTTCTTCCTGATTTGCCTCTGAGCATGATCCAGAAAGGTTCAGAAACAGCTGAGCCACTTGGCTTCAGCATTTATTATTTATTATGGAACCCCTTAGAGCATGCAAAGAGAGGATTTATCACCAATCTACCCTATAAGTTTTTCAGAGCTCTGAAAATAATTTTTGAGGATAATTTCCTCACTTAGACAGGAGAAGAAAATTCGGATATTTTTCTAAACTGGAATTCCCATTCAATATGATAAATGTATTTCCTGCTGGCATTATGCCATTTTAAGAGGTGGGATGCAAATACTTCACTTTTTAGGCAGACCACTGTGAAAAGTGGTGTACTTAGTGAATAACAGGAAATTAGAGTCCCTAATAATGCATCTCTGAGATGGGTTACTTTTCATATTTTTCATATGGAATTCATATTTTTCTTCAGGCATGTTTTTAGAGTGTTCATTACAATGGAATGTCCCATGTACATTGACATCACTACTTTGCAATAAAATTACGGCAGTTAAGGGCACCTGGTTGTGTGCCTTAGCAAGTCTTCTCACCCATTTGAATTCCTGCAAGCTTTCCAACTGCTCTGTGGGTTATATATGGCAGTCTGTGACAGAGACTGTAAAAGAACAGCAATGGGAAGTGGGCAGATAATGAATATTAAAGAACTTTGTGGAGCATTAGGCGAATTTTGCTTCTCAAACAGGGTTGGCAGGCCACCAGTATGCAACATCTATCAATCTTGATTGCTCACACATCTGAAGCTCTTGCTTTTATTTCTCCTGCCTTTGGGGCTAACATGTCTTTCCAGGTGAGCATTATTTCAAGTGACAGGGAATTACTATAATTCTAAAAATAACTCATTATCTTCCAGGAGCAAAGGTCATTTTCATTTTGGACAAATAAATGTCAAATAGTGGATGATATACAGGATAATAATACATGGGCAGCCAGCCAGAGGAGATATCTGTAATTAAATTCAAGTTCAGGATGACAGAGCCAAGAGACAAAAATCTGAATGCTTTTAGGCAAGTTATCAGAGTCCATTTTACTGCAGTGTGTGCTGTTATCTGATCCCCTAATCCTGCCTGTGCCCTGAGCTGATCTCATAAAACACAGAAAACTCTGTAGGAAGAGGGGTCCTGTAGAAGTCCCTATTACCTGAGAGCCCAGGCAACCAACAGGACAGCTTTACGTAAGGCACATGCTGGTTATTTGTACTCCATGAAGCTGCAACAGTTTCTACCAGCAGAGAAGCTACTCAGTGTCTTTGGCAGTAAACACAATAGGGAGAGAAGTACTCGAGGACAAAAGCTCTTTATAAGTGTTGTGGTTTAAAGCCAGTCAGCCATAAATCTGAGCAGTTTACACACACCCCCCCCCCCCCCC
>NDXB01022549.1:623419-662999 GCA_002631895.1 Agapornis roseicollis
CCCCAATCCAAACTCTCTTCCCCCTGTTCCTGGAGGGATGGGGAGGAGAATGGAAAGAATGTAACTCCCGCAGGTTGAGATAAGAGCAGTCCAGTAACTAAGGTATAACACAAATCACTGCTGCTACCACCAATAATAATAATGATACAGGGAAATAACAAGGGAAGAGAATGCAACACCTCACGACCTGTTGACCAATACCTTGCCCCCACCCAGCAGTGAACTAGTCCTTCTGGGTAACTGTCCCTAGTTGTACATCCTGGGCATGACGTGCTGTGGTATGGAATACCTCTTTGGATAGTTTGGGTCAGGTGTCCTGTCTCTGCTTCCTCTCAGCTTCCCCTCCTCCCTGGCAGACCATGAGAATCAGAAAGTCCTTGGTCAGAGTAAACATTACTGAGCAACAACTGAAAACATCGGTGTTATCAGCACTGCTCCCAGGCTGAAAGTCAAAAACACAGCACTGCACCAGCTACCCAGGACAATAAGACATAACTTACTGGACACTGTGGGACACATAGGCAGCTGTTTGCCTCCCCTGTCCCGCTCAGGTTTTAATTTGCAACTTCACTATTTTCCCCCTTACTTTTGCACAATCATCAGTGCCACAGATTCAGAATGACATCAGTGATTTGCCTAATTCAAAATGTCAAATGTTATGTTATATCGCGCTATTACTACAGCTGTAAATAGCTGTCTACATCCTACTGTAAGAGCTGCAAGGGCTCATGAACTGGACAGTGCAAGTTCAGATAGGGCTTGCTCAGGCATTTGGAGGCTTTTGGAACTGGGGAAAAATGAGCAGCTGTTTACTGCATTATCTTCCTATACAGAGAAAGGCTGTTTGTAAACCTCACGTGTGCATCCAAGATTTCTTGCCGTTTAAGGATGCTCTGATCTATGTCTTGATCCAGGCCCATTCATAGCCACAAGTTGAGTAACAACTGTCAACCAACTAATTTCAATGTGTAATTAACAGAAAGAAAATAATAATAGTTTGTACTCATGCCATAACAGGAGATAATTCTTTTGGCACATAAGAATCTTTTCAGTAAATCTGATGTGACAATCTCACTTCCATATTGTGGAGGAAAATTAAGAATTTGCTTAAGTGAAGCAAAAAATAACTTTATGAGAACCTGATAAAATCAGATTTTTCACTTTTATTAGAAGTATGCATATTATATGATTGAGCTACTCCTGGGACGACAGAGCTCTGCAAATGAATAAGTAGACAACTGCAAATTGCAAAGCAGATGTTCTGCTGACCTTCTCCCACTGGAATATGCTAGCTGAACTGATTGGGTTATTCTCTCTCACCCATCAATAAATCAGCATGTCAACTAGATGGCAATGGAGGAAACTTTTAACTAAGTGGGCAGAAATATAATTGCACAATTCCCAACAGTGTTGCTAACAATTGGTAGTTAGCATGGAACCACATTCATTACAGAAGTACTGCAACTTAATCCTTACTAACTTTTATATGGTATTCATTATTATTTTGTTGTATTCAGCACTTGGTACTACGAAACTAGAAAAAATAAAGAATTTGGGACAAGTGGGGAAGGAATGTTTTAATGGTGAAGATCATTGGTCTGAGGAATAATGTCCTAAAGAAAGTAGTGTAAGCTTTATTGTTTAGGAATACAGAAATCGCCTGGACAGAACATTGGAAAAATGCAGACAATAATTGTGAGTTCCTTACCCTGGCACTCCAAAAGAAAAGAGAACTGTGTGAACAAGATGATCTACTAAATCATTTTAATCCCTAAATCCTATGATACTCTTGTTAAGTAAAATGCTTGAAAATTAAACATAAAAGTTGTGTTGGATATATGCTTATTTGGTTCCATGAATATCAATATTGAGCTCAAGAAAGCACCACAATCTATCCTGCTTCTCTTCATTGATACTAAATAACCTTTGCAATATTGTAAATGTTGGTGTTTTTTACTACTTTGACATTCATGCTAGCTTGTGCAATGGTATTGTCTCAGACCATATTAGGAAGAAATCTTTTAATTGTGCCTTGAGTTAAGTAATCTGCCTCTGCATTGTACATTAGTCATAGAGTCAAAGGTGTTAAAACCACAAATCCACCACATTAAGAGTCAGTATCGCACAGTAAAGAGATTTTGTAGTCTGGAACAGTGTTGGCTTCTACATGAAGGCAGTCCTGAGGATGTATCACCTTATACATGGGCAATCTTAAGAGAGCATATTTAACAGATATCGTATTTACATACTTGCTAACTGTTGCCCTCTCGCTTTGTGCATTGAGCTTTAGCTGACTTGGAACATCTGCTTTCCTCTTGTTGCAGGCATTTTATCCAACAAGGTGTCAAAGCTTGTGTTGCTGTGAGGAAGACTTAGTAGGAACATTCTTGAGGTGCCAGGACTTAATAAAACATTTTTGAGAGTAACATCTGTCAGATGATAATTTAGGAAGTTTTCATTCCAAATAAATGGATTACAAATTGTCCCCAGAAATCAAGATATTTTGCTTCTTTGGTGATACACATTCCAGATTGAGATTATGTGTTGGAGGGCTATCACACAACTATATTCACAAAGGTTTTCCTTCTCAGAGGAAGGATATCTGTATTTGTTTGAAGGGAGCAAACTGTCTTATGACATATCTGTGCCTTCTCTCCTTCTACCCAAGAAATCCAGGCACCCCACAAAGAGAAAGAACTCATATGCTGAGCAGAAGGGGATTTCAGGGCTATGAAAGTTACTTTAAAAGTTGCTTTCTTGTCAAACTTTTATCTTCATCAACACTTACAGGGTGCAGCAATGCCCCAAAACAGCATAATAAATGTATTTTAAAGCCTGGCATTGCTATAACTCCATGGAAGTCTGGTATTACTATAACTGCATGGAAGCTATCACATTATGCAAATACTCTCTTTCATTTGGTTGAAATATTCACAGAGGGAAGTACACTGAATGTTGGTGAAAGTGTCAGAACCTGACCTAAAACTGATTTCTTTATTATCGTTTGTGAGTTAATATAAAGAGCTCTGGAATTCTCTTGCAATGAAGTGCTAGGTAATTGTCACAATATGATTAACATATTAATTTAATTCATGCCAATTTTTTGAATCTACATGTTTATATTCCTCACTTCTGGCTTGCAAAACCTCTGTCCTGGGGAAATGAGCAGATTGTTAATTAAACAGGTGATAAAACCTCCTTGCTGGGTGAACACTCTATACCCCTTCTTGTATATCTCTGAGTTTCAGCAGCAACAGTCTTATTCCCTTTTCTACTGAGATCAGTATTTAACTAATAAACTGCTAAAGGCCCTTCTGTGTTGTGATTGTCATACTTGGAGCACTGGGAAGTGGTCACACCTCTGTCACGTTTTGTCTCCTTGCTCTCTGCTCTTTCCCCAGGAGGAACACCTAGGTGAACTGGTCCTCCTGATCATTCCTTCTTCATCACCTTTCTGCTGTTTTGCTAGGGTGATGTGGTAACCCCAGATATCTGCTAACAGCACTAGAAATTAACCTCACCATGGTTTACAGAGGAAATCATAGAAGAATTGAGAGTAGCGTTGAACTCAATAGTGGAAGACATACTCCCAAGATTTACAGTGATCAAGGCTGGAAGAGACAATCTGATCTTCTACCATGATCTGTTTCCTGAGTCAGTAACTTCAACATCATTACCTCCATGTTAAGTTGGATCACTTTTGCCTTATTAAACATGCACTTCTAGAAAAGAATCTATCCTTGATTTCAAAAAATCAGGTCACAGAGATTTTATTAGCTCTTTTGTACCCAGTGGCTAATCAGTCTCTCTGTTAGAAGTTTGTGTCTAACTTCTCATTTGAATTTGGCTTCACATCCAGCCACTGGTTCTTGATGTGCCTTTCTCTGCTAGATTAAAGAGCCATTCAAGTAACTGGTATTTACTCCCTGTGAAGGTTCTTACATGCTGTAATTAAGCTGTCTTCTGATCTGTTTGATAAGATAAACAGATTGAGCTCTCACTGTTCTCTCTCTTTTTTTTCCCCTTCCAGCTATCAAAACATATCTGCAGCTTATTTCTATATCCTCTGTAGTATTTCAACATCCCTTTTAAAATGTTGACATCAGGACTGTATACATTATTCCACATCAGTCCCAATAATGTCACACAGAAAGAAAAGTCAATTTCCTCCTCCTACTCACTATTCTGTTGTTTATACTGACAAGAATTGAATTAACACTTTTTGCCTCTGTATTATACAGGAGCTCATGCTTGTGCATTTTTCCTTAGAAGCCAATTCTATTTTCAGGCGATGCTTTCCAGGGTACAGAACTCCTTTCTGCAAGAATGGTCTGCATCATTTGCTTTAAAAGGGATCATTTGGTATGGCAAGGCTGTAGCCTACCCTACCATGAGATCAGCCTCTCTCTTACTTTGACAGTCCTGTTACTCTGATAGTTTTTAGTACTGCATCAATAGGAATTTTGTATTAGCTTCCTGAACAGGTGAGACTGTTGAATATCATGGAATTTCTCACCAAAGTCTACAAAATCTCCTAGAAGTAACACTGTCTGATAAAGGTATTGATGATGATACGTTTTTTGAGATCTTCGAGACAGCCAGATATTAAGCTACTTGGCATGTAGTGTATTGATACCCTAGAGAGCTCCTTTGTCATTCACAATATTGTGAAATACTGAACCAAACACTGTAGAGGTGTGAACGATACCATATCTTTATAGTTACCATTGCCAATGGAACATGCAACCTCATTAAAAAATTAAATCAGAGTTGTCTGATAACAGCTGGAGCCTTAGAATACACTGACTGTCATTAATTACTTGCACTCCTATATCTTAATTCTCTATATGCTTATTCCTAGGTTAGCTGTCCTGTAGCAGATGCATTTAAATGGCTGTATAACTTTCAGGTCAGTTTGCTGCGCTTCTGAATATTGGCACAGAAGAAGCACTTTCAGGATTTTTCACATTTGAGAGACTGAGTGGGAAATTATACTGCTGACAAATGTAAAGTATAGTTACTGCCTTTTGATTGCAAGTAGTGCACGACTGACAGGTATAGAAATATTTGTCATCTATCATCCATTAAATAAGGGAATGCAACTTACTGCAGCAACATACATTTCATAATTCAAAGAGTTCACTCTGCTCTTTCTGAACAGAGTCTGTATTTTTTAGCATCTTTGCATTTTTAGCATCACTATAAAAATTGCCATCTAGCATGTAATATATAGCAGTGCCAGAGCTTCGTTCATGCCAAATGTATTAATTCCTTGATACTGTCCTCTAACTCAGACAGATACAGACTTTCCCCAACACCTACTTCTTTTTACTGGTTGCTTATCCTTGCCATATATTGCAAAGCTTTTCAGTGGCACACATGAAAGCAAATTTCAGGAATCCATGGAACCCATGATTGGACCTATTCTTTCATCAGGGTGATGAATGATGGCATATCATCCTCAAATGCATACTGAAGTTATCAGACAAGCACTAAGATCTGCTACCTGCGTATGTTTTGTGCAAGGAACCACAGCAAATGGCAGGTATTTAACTTAGTTTACCACTTTGTGACAAAGACTTTAGCTAACCTGAAACACATTGCCACACAGAATTTTTAGCTTGCTCATTATGATAATTTGACCAAGGGTCTGAACTGAACTCACCAGTAAGGAGGGATTCAGTTGTCAATCATGGTACTCCAATGCATGTGTCCACATAGAAATGCCTGAGGCATCAAAGCTCCCAGTACAATGGGAGCTGCCCATGCTTTAACGTCCAATGCCATTTCACATGCAGTAGCTGACATATTGCCACAGATATGACACAGGACCTTAGGGAGCTTTAGTCCTCCCACACCAGTGGCCAGAGGCTGCCTGTTCACTCCAGCCATCCCAAAAGGCACCTGAACATGTGGAGTTCAGGTAACTGCATATGGATCACCTCTGTTTAGTACTGCTAGCAGAGATGAGGACAATACATAGCTCACAAGGCAGGAAATCTCTCCTGGATGGACTCATGTATCTCAACAAGGGTGTCTAGTGACATTCAAGATGGTTTGTCCTGCCTGGTATCCACCTACCAGTCCCGAAGGTCTCCACAGGTCCTGTGTGAGACTCCAGGGAGACCTTAGAGCAGCCTTCCAGTACCAGTAAAGGGGGACTAAAAAAGCTGAAGGGACTTTTTATAAGGGAATATAGGGATAGGACAGGGTAATAGCTTTAAACTGAAGCAGGGTAGCTTTAGATTAGGTATAAGGAAGAAATTCTCTTCTATGAGATAAAATTCTTTCTATGAGATAAATTCTTTTCTATTAGATATAAGGAAGAAATTCTTTTCTACGAGAGTGGTGAGACACTGACACAGGTTGCCCCAAGAAGCTGTGGCTGCCCCATCCCTGGAAGCGCTCAAGGTGAGATTGGGCAGGGCTTTGACCAATCTGGTCTAGTGGAAGGTGTCTCTGCCCATGGCAGGGGTGTTGGACTAGGTGATCATTAAAGTCCCTTCTAACCCAAACCGTGATTCTATGATTCTAGGATCTTGGATACCATGGGGCATTTCAAATGTCAGTAGTTCAGGCAGTTGAACTATTCTAGGTAGGTGGTCAGAGGAGTCATTCCCCAGTCTTTACCAGTTGTAAGGCTTCTCACTGACCTTAACAGGAGCTTAGACAATCAACTTATGTATAAGCATCTGAATTAAGACATTTTGGTCATGGACAGCTAAATTAAAATGTCTTGATTTCAAATGGAATCCCACCTTTCTGGTTCCTTCATGTCAGCCTGGAACTGAGGCTTTTTGGGTTTTATTATGTTAATTTAGAATCTTGTCCTCTCATACTGAGTTAATTGCCAAGATAGGTCAGCCCTCTGAGGCAAAAGTGATGCTTTTTAACTGTGTAGGCAGGATTTAGAAACTTTGGTTGACAGATCTCCATAGTCCCTTGAAACTCTTCAATCTCACAGTGGTGGTATCTTCTTTTATTTCAATAAAACTTCTCATCCTCAATATGCTTTGAAGAATTTTAGCTACTTACTTTTACTCCCACGATTAAAGCAGTGTTAATTTTACCCTTCTTCAGCTCTACTCAGTAGCACCTAAGAAATTGAGGCAAAGTCCCTTGACTTCAAACATTCAATTCCTTCTTTGTACCATGGCAGTAGATGTAGCTCATAAAAACATCTGTCATTAAAAGAGATGTTTGGTCTTACGTCCATAAGGTTACTTATTACAGACTTTGACAATTCCTCTATTGTTAAACCACAATTTATAATTTATCTCCTATAACAACATAATGCACTGGGAAAAGTTTAAATCTAAGTCCATTTGTCTTCTTGATGATAAAAAAAAAAAGTATCTTTTTAGTTTCTTATATCAGGCATCAATCTCATGTATGATGTCATACTAATAACCCATTAGACACTGCACTTTTTCCTCTTGCTAGTCCTTGTTGTATGCTGTTTGCCCCCAGACAAGAATAAAGAATTGAGCTTTACACTTGAAATGGGGTGTCCTGTACAGTCCGTCCTATTAACTGCAGACTTTGTTCCCAGCTCCTTGAGACTGCCTTTACCCACTCCATCACAATTTATGTCTTCTGTATGACAGAATATCTTGCTTTAAACACCTCCACTAAGCTGTAAGAGTGGAGATACCAATCACACAGTATCTAATCTGGTGCATTTTGTGTTTAGGGCTCCCTCAGCTCAGGGGACTGAGCTCCTGGAAGGTCAGGATGTGATACTTCAAATACAGTGGGACAGAGAATAAGTCTGATGAGAATGTGATAGCATGTGTTGTAGGCACGATGTCCTTTTGCACTTAGTGCATGCATTTCTGCCCATGTGTCCTGCTATTGAGGGTTAAAGGTTTTGTGATCAACCAAAATATGTTGTTATACTGGGATCATATGTAATACAGCCAAGTGTAAAAGGCTGTCTGTCACCACTCAGTTGAGAAGTGGAACTTCTTATCTTACTGCATTTTCATAAAACAAGGTGTAACAGTAACTTTTCATTTACAAATTCATTGGTCATTTGCATTGGATTTGTCACATGCGCATGAAAGTTATTTCAGCATAAGGCCCAGTGACTGCAAGATGGAACCCATTTCTAGTTCTTTCTCCAAAATTCTCTGCTTGTGGAAAATACGCTTTGGCAAAACACCTCCTATTTTGATCTTGAACAAAAGATGAAGTTACTGCAATTGTCTAACCCTGCATCCCTCATAATCAATACCACTAGAGATAGGCAGAGTTTAGTCCATAAATTTGTGTTCAGATTTGAGTTGTGCAGTTCTGAAATTATATTTTAATTCCACATCAGATCCATCAAATAACTCTGTAAATCAGCCACAGTATTGGTATATGCTATTCTGCAAAGAAATGCTCTTATCTATGATATATGACTCTAGAGCAGAAACCTATATGATATATAAAAGGGAAAATAATTATGTCACTCATTGACTTACATATATAATTCCTTTACGTACAGCTGTACTCCAGATAGGAGAAATACATGTAAAAGAAAAAGCCCAGTATGATCAATTTTAATATGCAGAAGACAGAGCTTTCTAATCATGTGCTGAATATAAGAAATAAAAGCTAATAAATCTCTGTTGAGGGTTATTTCTAGTGAACCTCACTAACCCTAATCTTTATTCAGCAAGTGGTCTTCTGGTGTCCCATGGAGAAGTCTCCGTTTCTCTGTCCCTAGCAGCCAGAGTCAGAGTACAAGTCAAAAAATGTATTTCAGGCAATCATCTTTAAACACACATTTTATTGGCATTCTAGCTGATTGTTCCAGAAGATACTGCAATTTCACCTTTATTCCCCTACATTTTAAGGCAAGAGATTCCATATTAAGGGTCTCTCTACTGACTTTGTGTGTCAAGTAAAGCCACTAATACTACACTAGGAAAAAGTTTGATCACAATCATTACAATCATGAAACAATTCGTTAAATGGCCACATTTGACCACATGTTCTTAATATCCATTTTGCTATCTCTAAAGTCATAAAAGATTTTAAAACATAGCCATCTAATCTTTACTTTTACATTGACAAAGATGGTGATTCTGAGGCTTCATTTGGCTCCACACTTGAATTTTGCTTGAAATGGCAAATTTACTTCATAATTAGCAGCAAAAACACCTCACCTTTATGATTGCAAGCTAGGTGTTACATTCCCCATATAAGTGGATACTAATTAGAAGAACTTTTAACCTCCCAATTACACAAAATCAAAGTTTACAGACTTGCTGGAGGAAACATGCCCACATGAGAAGACACTGATTAACACAAACTCTCTTCCAAGCGTTTTTTAATCTTTTATTCATTACTGCAGGACTCTGCTAAATCAGACCTTAGAGTTTTCCCTTTATTTTCTATACAGAAAAGTAGACTTTTTCCTCTGTATTTCTTACAGAGCTTGAGAATAATACTGACTTTTCCTCACTTCAGTCACAGCATTCTTTGAGGATGTTAAAAAGTGAAAGAAATCCCAATTGTTAGTGTTGATAAATGCCTACAAGTGATCCTCATCACAAGTGTTTTTCACAGATTTAAGGTTAATAATCATGATTTCTTACACCCTGGCCATGGTGCCTGGGAGAAGGAAGGGACACATCCTTATGTCCTGTTCCTTCTTCACCTTTCCTTCTTTAATTCTGTGGTGCAAAACTGTTGGCAGTTGTTTCTTCCTGGTCACCCCCTGCTTGTTTTTTGCTGTTTGTGCTTCTCTCTTGCCGCCCTTCATCCAGATCTGTTGCTGTAATGGTTCTCAGGCAACATGAAATTGTGAAAAATGGATTCATGCTGTTTCACACCTTTCAGCACAGTTTTGAAACAACAGAAAATCATAACAAAAGCTCTTTTTCAAGTGAAAAAAAGCTAAGTAAACTAATCGCATTTCAGCTTTTCTTACCTTTTTATTTCTCCTGAAGGTTTTTTCCCCTCTCATTAGCTCCCTCTCTTGAATTTCTCCTTTCTTTCTATACTAACTTATATTTAAAACTTAGGAAAACAAATTACCCAGACTGTTGGGCTTGCTCGTGGGGATGACTTTGCCAAAACAAACTTTTATTTGGTCCTTTCAGAATATAAATGATTTAAGTCACATCTCAAGGCCTTGCCAAGAGCCAGCAGGATGCTTATAAGAAAGTAGTCAATAAACCCTTTCTTTTAAGTAAAATATAGTAAAGGAGAAATTTGGAAACAGGTATCTCCAGCAGCATCTCTATCATTCTGTCTAAGACTATGTCCTCATGGCAATCTCTCCTCAGAGACCCATTCCCCCTCCAGACTCTTGCAGGCAGAAATACTGAAAGGCATAACTTACCACATGATACCAAGTCAGGCTGAGAGAGTTGTGACTGTTCAGCCTGGGGAAGAGAAGGCTGCATGGAGACCTCCTAGCAGCCTTCCAGTATCTGAAGGGGGCCTATAGGGATGCTGGGGAGGGGCTCTTCATTAGGGACTGTAGTGACAGGATAAGGGGTAACGGGTTCAAACTTAAACAAGGGAAGTTTAGATTGGCTGTAAGGAAGAAATTCTTTCCTGTTAGGGTGGTGAGGCACTGGAATGGGTTGCACAAGGAAGCTGTGAGTGCTCCATCCCTGGCAGTGTTCAAGGCTATGTTGGACAAAGCCTTGGGTGACATGGTTCAGTGTGAGGTGTCCCTGCCCATGGCAGGAGGGTTGGAACTAGATGATCTTAAGGTCCTTTCCAACCCTAACTATTCTATGATTCTATGATACTAGATTAATCACTGTACAGTAATAAACTATGACAGACATATCATGATCAGTAAAACATAGTGCAAGGCTCCAACCTGAAAGACTTTATAGTTTGTGTATGAAAGCATTTCAGTTGTAAATACTGCCTCAGTACCTTCAGGCACCATATCAATACACAACTGTGTGCTTACCAATGCTTTCTCTAACTTCTTTGTAGTAGAACGCTTTGAACAGAGTCATAGAATCATAGACTCTAGCAAGTCAGCTCCTTGCGTGAACTGAGCTGGTGGCTCCCAGGCAAGTCCTATCAAGGACTTGAGGCTCCCTCGATGGCTCTTGAGGTGAGGTGAGAGATGTGACAAGCCACAGCTTCTTATAAACAAATAGCTGATCCTGTTGGATTAGTTTGGGGTTTCTCATGCAAAACTAAAATCTATTATAACGAGTGGTGTTCCTCAGGGATCAGTGTTGGGACCTGTCTTGTTCAACATCTTTGTCACTGACATGGACAGTGGGATTGAGTGCGCCCTCAGCAAGTTTGCCAATGACACCAAGCTGTGTGGTTGGGTGGATACGCTGGAGGGAAGGAATGGCATCCAGAGGGACCTTGACACGCTTGTGAGGTGGGCTGATGCCAACCTCATGAAGTTTAACCATGCCAAGTGCAAGGTCCTNAGCTGTGTGGTTCGATGGATACGCTGGAGGGAAGGAATGCCATCCAGAGGGACCTTGACACGCTTGTGGGCTGATGCCAACCTCATGAAGTTTAACCATGCCAAGTGCAAGGTCCTTCACCTGGGTTAGAGCAATCCCAGGCACAGCTACAGGTTGGGCAAAGAGAAGATTCAGAGCAGCCCTGCGGAGGAAAACTTGGGGGTGGTGGTCGATGAGAACATGAACATGAGCCAACTGCAGTGTGCACTTGTAGCCCAGAAAGCCAACCATATCCTGGGCTGCATCAAAAGGAGTGTGACCAGCAGGTCAAAGGAGGTGATCCTGCCCCTTTACTCTGCTCTTCTGAGACCTCACCTGGAGTATTGTTTGCAGTTCTGATGTCCTCAACATAAAAAGGACATGGAGCTGTTGGAACAAGTCCAGAGGAGATGCTCTTTCTCCTCTATCCTATGGATGTCTATGAGATAAGGCCCATGACTTTTTTTGTGTTACCCCTTAACTCATGGCTTGGATCAATAGTAGCAGCTGCCCACATCCCTCTGAAGAGCTGAACTAGGCTCTAAAGATACTTTTCCCTGGTCTAGCATGGAAACAGCACCTTTAAAATTCTTCAGTGATTCGCATTTTTTAATACAAAGTCTATCTAGCTCTTCTTCAGTGAGCTGCATCCTCCTCAACACCTCTCAGAGCACAGAGAAGGTCTGAAACTGCTAATCTTTGCCACAGAATAAGAAAATCCTCTCTCAGTCCTTCTGGGTATCTGCTATGCCTCTGAAATGTAACAGTGACTAGACAGATTGTGAGTACAGAACCTAACCTGAAAAAATTCGGTATAGTAGTTCTTTTCCCTTTTGATCATATGGGGAAGTACCACAGTGCTAGTAAAGCAAGCATTCAGTTTGCATTTGACCACAATGCCAGTAATTAACTCACTGGCTAATTTGTTATAACCTTACCTGCAACTAGTGTATGTAAGATGAAACTTTTCCTTGTTAAATTATTAGCTGGTCTTTGATAAATTTCCTTCCTGCACAGAATCTGAATCTGAATGCCTATGTATATAAATTCCTTAAAGGGCAAAAACGAAATGTTGCACACACAGACATTCTCTTTTTTCATATGCTCCCAAGTTACATCTATGATTGAACGTTATGTATCCCCCTTTCCTATGCCAGTGGAAAATTCTGAATAGCTTAGAAACACAGAAAACACCAAAAAGCAACTCAGTTGCCATGAAAACCCCAGAAATTGGCTCCTTTTATTATCAGCACAAATGTGTAGCAATATGGTTTTTAGAGGTGCAACTAGGTCAGTAATATTGAGGGACAGGAAAAGGAAAGACTTTCTAAAATTACAGGAAGAGGCTTTTACTTTTCATAGTATGACATTTCTTGGACTACTTACTTCTTAATTTTTCCTGATTCCCATCCCCTAAATTTTACAATCAGCTGCATAATTTGAGCCACTTGACCCATAGCAGCAATCTGCTTCTGCCAGAAGGCCAGTGGAAATCCAAATATGCTATTAGCATTATTCCTAGCAGTGTATGGGCCCAGTGGTTGTTTCAGATGAGCTCAGGAAACTCAGAGAACAATAACACTAGTTGTCAATCTCACATCCCATTGCAACAGACAGCCATAAGAAGTTTTCTCTTTAAATGCCATTTGCGTGCCTTACAAATTAATTAACATAGGAGCTTGCTTGCAGTTCAGTTGTTCAATTCTTTATGTAAGTGACCTTAGAAGGTTGCATAACCCAACCCAACACTCTGATTCACTGAAATGTTCTACCATATTTAGTCTTATTAGCAGCTATTTGGGAAATGCTGTTGCTTGCCCTGGAGAGACATCATTTACAGTGCTATATAAAGGTCTCCATATTTTTCCCTCATGAAAAGAATTACTGCAGCATTCTTATCTCTAACGCAATCCAGAATAGGAAACACTCATTGATTTCTGAGGAGGCATTTTCAATATGGTGACCTGTTCCATGCTTTCATTTGAAGTACAATTATAGCACAAAATACTAGGATGAGAGGTGTGTGTTGTAAGGGAAAAATCAGATACATGTTTTTCTTGGCATTTACTGAGAGAAAACTTTGCCCATTTCCTAAATGTTAATGAACAGCATACACAAGGAGAACCAGTGGATTTCTTCACAGAGGTTAAATATCCACCACGCTTGCACCAATTGCAATGACAGTATTCTGAAAAACAGTGTGAGCACCCCTACTGCTAGATCTTTAAGCAGAGAAACAGCCAGAAGACAGACCTCCACTTCATGAGCATTTCAAAATTGAAATCAAGGAATAGACCCCTTGTCTCCTTGTCCTTATGCACTATGGTCTGACTGTCATTTTCTGGATTTTGGCAGAGCTACCCCCAGTCTTGTCAGTGCAAGTGGAAGAGGAAAAGCAAAGTTGGGGCCAGTGTTAGCCTATTTGCCAGAAAAACCACAATTTTTGCTACTTTAAGCTAGGCATGTTATAATTCCATCTGCCTTCCAAAACATGAGGGAATTAAATTCACAGTTTTGACATGTTACCAATTTTAACAGGAAATTACTTTTTGTTGGAAAATACAAAACTTTCATTCTGGTCAATCTGGAGTTTCCCCTGCTACCTTCTTCCTGAGGCTGAGAAATGCCTGTTTCCTACCTCTTCTAAGCAAGCCTCAAACAGGCTCTACAGACTTCATCAGAAAAATGTCATTTTCAATCTGGGAAATATTAAGAAAATCCTGAGAAGTGAGCAGCAAATTTCATATGAGGCACAAAGCTCCCATGAGTACCTACTGCCAAAAGTCATATCTGAGGGCATTACACACCTCATAAAAAGAAGCCAGCACCTTTGAATATCTGTGATTATTTTCTTTATAACTTTTTCCTTCTCTTGGAGAAAATGAAAAAAGGAGGCACCTATATTGCATACCTATCTATATTGGATGCTTCAAAATAGTTTTTTTTTACCCTGTATTATCAAGTTATACTTTGTCTTCTGCTATATATGATATACTTAAAACCTCTAGCCACTGAAATTGCTTGGTAGTTTTATGAAACTTTAAAAATGAAATATTTATATTTTAAAATTATTATTGTACATTTGGAGTGAATTATTCATATTATTTACAGTGTAATTGTTTTTATCAGCATTGTGGGAGGAAAAAAAAGACATTAAATGAAAGAGGCTGGGTTTGGGATATTTTTTGGGGATGGAGGGGTGGGATAAGAAAGGCTAATTGACTACTAGCCATTTAATCTCAGATGAAATTTCAGTAAAAGATTATGGGAACCCAGGGTAAAGAAAGACCTTGACAGAACTGTCAATACTATAAAGATCAATGATGCCACTATTGATATGATAGAGAAATGTCAAATACTGCTGAAGGGCACACATACAAACATACCTTGTGGTTTTAGTCCCTTCTATCTTTAAGAAGAATTTTGCTTATGGAAAACAGATATGCTCAAATCACCAGGGCAATGGGGCTGTCACTGTCCTGAGCACAACACTACAGCCACCTTCACTGTAGCTACCATATATAAGATGTTGCCTAGTGTTTCAACCTGTCAGGCAACTACCACAACTTCATAGAATAGTCAGGGTTGGAAAGGACCTTAAGATCATCCAGTTCCAACCCTCCTGCCATGGGCAGGGACACCTCACACTAAACCATGTAACCCAAGGCTTCATCCAACCTGGCCTTGAACACTGCCAGGGATGGAGCATTCACAATTTCCTGTGCAACCCATTCCAGTGCCTCACCACCCTTACAGTAAAGAACTTCCTCCTTATATCCAATCTAAACTTTCCCTGTTTGTCATGAGCTTCCTGAAGTTAAAGACAGCAGTGTGGTAGCAGATCTACATGAGTGGGCTTAGGGGCCATAGGGATGATAGGTAGGATGAAGCAGTACTCAGTGACCATGTTTCATCACAGGCCCTATGAAGCAACTTGCCTTTACTTTAACAGCTGTTGTTACAACTTTAACCCTACAAGCTTTTACCATCTGTGAATATGCTGGTTTTGCTCAGAGATCAACACCAACCTCTATCATGGTTTCCTTGTGCTGTCTATCTACCTGAAGTGGAGATATTAACATCATGGGACCAAGCAAATGGGACAGGACATTAGGAAGTACTCTGTTAGTAAGAATATGTCACAATGCTGAAAATGATGTCTGAAATGTCTGATCTCTAACGTTGGAGGTTTTCAGAATTTAGCTGGATAAAGCAAGAGGTGCTAATTCTGCACTGGTTTAGGTCCTATTTTGAGTGGGAGACAATGCTATATGACCTCCTGAGGTCCCTTCCAGTATTTCCATGATTATGTGAAATGCACCTTAAATGTTTTTTAAATAGTCAACACCTCCTTTTTCCACTCTCTTATTTGTAATGGAATAGCAGCTACTCAAGTACTGATCACATATTGCCCATCCAAACATCACAATGCTGGACTTTCAAGCAAAGAACAGTGATCTCATTTTGATTACTGTGTCCTTTTGAATTTCAGAGATGATCTTTGCCCAGTTCTGTGATGACTTTACTTCAGTGAGGATATAGAGGATATAAAACTACTTTCTTCTTGTTGAAGGTCTGACTGTTTAGCAAAAACATCTGTTGAACTTTGCTATCAATACAGTCTCTTTCCCACCATCCCTTTGACCTGCATGTGAGACAGAGCAATCTAGAAAGAGAGTGGAATAAAAATGACTGAGGGCTGTAAAAAGAAGGGAGCTGCAAGAGCAGGCTGGAAGAATTCAATTTAAACTGACTTGAAAGAGTGGTTATCAGTGTCTTTTTGTCACATGGAGTCCTCTAGAAACCCACCCTGATCCCACTGATTATGTATTTTTTATGAACTGTTAATGAACTTAAAGTACATAAAAATTTGCAGATGACATGAAGCAGAAAAGTGTGTAAGCACTCTGGAGACAGGTTCAAAATTAAAATGAATTAAGAACTACAAAAAATAGTGTGAAATCTGAAAGGCAGAATTCTGAGAAGAAGAGAGCAAAGCGCTCAATTAAAGGTGACATCATATGAATGAGTTGAAAACATGATGTTGCAGGTAGCAGTACTGGAGGGTACAATGGATCAGAAAGAAAATAAGAGTCAACTATGTGAATCTGCAGGATGAAAAAGAGGAATCTAGATCCTTATTAACAGAGGGGTTACACATAAGACTCAGGAAGAATAATCACAGGAAGTAATTATTCTGCTCTATTTCATATCGAGTAAGTCACAACTGGAATAATGGGTCCAGCTGTAAGCCTTACACACTGAAGAAATGTAAAACTATTGGAGCTTACAAGAGGGATAAGAGACTTAGAAAACATGATTTAGGAGGAAAGAACTGGATTTGTTTGAAGAATCTTTGATTATGCAAAAGATTGCTGTAGGGGTGGTGATGATTCACAGTACTGTTTTCTATGTCTGCACCAAACAGCCACTGAAGAAAATTTAAGACCTGATTCTTCCCCAACACAGATGGATGGACTGCATGATATCTTTCGAGATTCCCTCCTCTACCCTTTCAGAGCACAATAAGTTGGACAAACCCATAGTATGTTCTAAGGGTTATTTTGCTAATCCTCTCTGAAATCTCTTAAACCGGTTTTGCGGATAATTGTGTGAGAGCAGTGTGAATGAAGCAATTAAAACTGAAGGCCAGAGGGCAAAGAAATATTGTCAGCAAGCCTTGCTCAGATCGATTCTACTGGCTTTATTTAAATCCTTCTTTATTTGACACCTCACACCAACATCTTGCATCAGCCCCAGGGCACATTATGTATTTCTGGGAACTGCTTAATTCAGACTGTCTAACTCCCTTCCCCTCACAAAAGTAACATGTACTTGCCATGTGCTCTCTGATATCCCTTCTGAAGAATTCTTCTGCAAATCCAAAAGTGTAAAGGGCATGATCTTGTCGAAAGGATTCCATTCTGTTGAATAAGAATTTATTGCTGGGTAGACTTGGGAATGTAGCTTCCACCAACTCTGAGACTGTATAAATGTGCATCTCATTCCTTTAACTCACCAGCATTGAGTTATGATTTTGGAGGCAACATGGAGAGTGAGAAACCTCTGGGAAAAAAAGCTCTTTACAGTAAAGATATTATTTAAATACTTGCACATACTTCATTGTGTGATATTTAAGCAGCTCAGGGCTTTCATTATATTTTATACTTTCAGCACATGCCTTTAAATTGCCCCTTCTCATGAGGGGAAAAAGCATTATATCTTTTTGCAGGTTGGAATTCTGATTGGAAAACTGAGCAATGTACATTACTCAGAAAATATGAGTCTCCCCAGCTGCAAAATTCCTCTAGTATGCACTACCCCACCAGTGCCTACTGGTGATGAATATTCCTCTCATTGCACTGTGGAATTCTGATCCTACATAAAATATCTTTCTTGACTATTCTGTATTTACATGGGGCATTCTCTGGGGGTGTTGATGGCTGCACATGGTATCTGAATGATGTTGTTATGCACCAGATAATGAAGTCAAAAATGTTCTCCAGCTTTTTATTTTTTTTTGATTGATATGACTACATTTTAAGTACCAAGAGGCACCAGTCCAATTCCAGAGCCCTTCTGTTCATGTTTATATGTTCATTTTCTCCCTGTGAAGCCAGTATTCCTCAATGCAAGCTGAAGATTCCCAGTGACACTCTCAGCTGAAAAAGACAAACTCAAATGCATTTTCTCTTTCTTCAGGTGAGTTTTAGGGATCACATATTTAACAATTCCCTGGCAGGTTTGCACCCTGGTGACTAGTGCTGTTTATTTTGGCCCCTTCTCATGACTGTCCATTAATTCACAGTTATTCCAAAAGCACCAGTGACTTGGGTCCTCAGCACTTACTTTTGCATGTGATAATGACTGACCTTGTCCAGCTGTGGTGGATTGATCCTGGAAGTGTTAAAAACACAAACTCCCTGCTAAAGCTTGAAACCCTCAAGAGAAGATGTTCTTGACAAGTGCCAAAACAAGTAAAAAAGGGGGAAGAGGATTTGCAGATTGGTTTATAGCTAGGCCAAGCAGCACCAGCGTGTTCTGGAAGATCCTAGAAAATGGGAGACCCAGACAGGTCTGGCCATACTTCTCCTTACACCTATACATTCTCCCATTAGATCCTGGCACATAAAGCAAAATTTGCTCAGTCCATCATGATCAGGTACCTTTAACTAGACTCTAAATATATGGCATTGAACACCAGCCATCTGTATCCTGTCTGGGATGACAGTCTTCTCTGGTATGGCAGGCTGTCCTTAGTTAGACACTAGGTGCCCACTAATGTTGCTCTATCATTTCCCTCCTCAGCTGGACAGGGAATATAAAAGATAATGAGAGGCTTGAGGGTCAAGTTAAGGACAAGGAGAGACCACTCAGCAATTACTGTCACAGGCAAAACAGATTTGACTTGGGAAAAATTTAATTTATCACTAAACAAATCATAGCAGGATAATGAAAAATAAACACAATTCATAATAACACCTTCCTCTCATCCCTGCCTTCTTCATTGGCTTAACTTTAAACCTCATTTCTCTGTCAAAGAGCTGATTTTATTACTGTTATGTGTGTATTGAAACTAGCTGTTCCACCAGTAGAGAGAATCTTTTCTTCCTGTCCACTTTGGCTTCTTCCCCTGGCTGTAGTGGTGTATCTGCACATGTTATACAGTTCATTATACTGCATGAGGGGTTTGATGTAGTTGTGCAAATAGACTATTATGATTGAGCATTTGTGCCTGTTTGTTCAGAATAGCTGTCTCACTGACAATGCAAATAAGGGAAATAGAGGAAATTGTTAGACTTTGAATCACAAGTTCTTCTGTCTGGATGAAAAGAGCCTAGGTGTACATGATGCTTTAGTATAAGCACAGCTTTTCATTTACTCATTCATGCATTCTGGTCCCAACAGCACTATAACCCTGTCTGTCAGGACAGGTCCTGGGGTTTCCTATTTTTCAGTGCAATGTGGCTGGTCCCAGTATGCCATCAAGGTGAACAAGATACATCATTTTAGCATGCAGAAACCCACTCTCCTTGTCATCAGACAGATTGTGATACACTTTTCAGTCAAAGATCTCCTTTCACTGGTAAATGTTCATCTTGCTTGCCACTGGTCTCATGTATAACCTAAGCACTTTCTACAGTCCAGCTAGCCAAGACAGAATGTATTCCTCATACTTTAAATGAGTTCACCTGCTAAGACTCATAATAAGGAAGAATACACTGAGTTGCATTCACTGACAGCCTTCAGCTGCTCTTTCTTCAAGTTATGTAACCAAAATGAATGTAAAGTTGATCTGGTTTCTCCTAGCTTCACCTTATGTCACTTCATCCCTAAATTGTGCTAAGTCACCAGCATAAATTGGTTTAAGTATTAGTACCTCTGGAAGGAAAAACTGGTTTGTGGTGTTGTCACACAGTATGTGCAGGTGAGGGGAGGGATGTGTATATCTATCACAGGACTCATATAGCACTCATGGCTCCTTCTGTAGGTGTATAAGGTCCTGTCCCCTTATCCTTTCTCATGTGGTGCAGGACTTTATAGACACCACATAGTCTGGCATGTTAATCCAGGAAAAAAGCTACAGAGCTCTTTCTCTCTGATACCTGGTCTGCCTACACAGTCAGTGAGAGATGGCTGTTAGGGCACCAAAGGGAGGTGTACAAAATGAAAGATTTGACTTCTTTCCAGTCCTGTGCTCTCAAAGGCCACATTTCTGCAGCCTGGGAAAAAAACAGCTTAATAGGTCTCTTGAGCTTAGATCTGGGAGTAGGCAGCTATGCCTGGTATTGTTACTTGCAGCCACTCCTCTCAATGCAGTCACAAAATGGTTGTTTCCAAAAGGAAATCACAAATATTTGCAGGTAAACCTTTTAATATGAAATTGTCTGGTCAAGCTTTTCTCTATGCACAGGGGAACATGACAGGGGAGACTAGCATAAAATCATTTTAAAGAGCTCATACTGAAATGTTAGCAACACGTATATTTCTAAAAAACCGAGGTGCATCACTTAATTTTGTGGAAAAATGATGTAACTTTTTGCATTTTTACTCAAACAGGGATTTCAATCATATATCTAAGCCATCCTTTAAGTATTTGCATATGTATTTGTATTTAGAGGTAGCCATACCACTATGGTAGGGAATATAAATGATGTTTTCAATTCTTATGGATTCCAGTTTCATTCAAATTGGACTTATCTGCCTGCTCACATCCCAACAGATAAAAGTTTTGCTGGCAGGAATACACACAGCTTAAAACTGTGTGATCTGAATTTGGCTATTGCTTCTTTTTACTTCTTGATTTAAAAAGACCCATCATTAGACATATATCTGTTCTGGTTATTAGGGTCAGCTTTGAAGTTATCTTTAAGGACTCCCAGGTACGTATCAAACCTTTTACCCATGTTACCTCTACCTACACAGTACTTCTTATCAAAATGGTGCTGTAATACAGCTTTATGACAGATGTTTTTTCTCTCTTTCTGCATATGATAGGAACCAAAAGGGTATTGGAAAAGGTAATGGTGGCATTCTCCTTGTGCTAAATCCTGCACTTCAACACACTTGAAAGAGGATGGTATGGGAGTCAAGGATGGCCCACAGTCTGGCCCTCAGTACATGAACTATCAGAGACCAGTCTGGATGGCTGCTGATCACCATGAACACGCTTAAAACTCTCTGAGAGGCTCTCCTCCCCTGGTCAAAATAAAATTGCTGGTCAGGAGAGGACATCTAAAATGACTTTGTGCACACACAAGAGACAGTAGCTTCTGACCAAGTTCTGAGCTCCCCCTTCAGCCCTTGTGAATCATAAATACCCAATAATATGGAAAAATAAATGATGGGAGAAGAGTACAGGGAAAATCCAACCCTAAATGTGACTCTTGGTTTTCCTTCCCTGGATGGCTGAGGCAGCTCCCACAACTGAGACATTAGTGCATACACTGCACCACTGTTTACACTGTAATGACTTTTCTAAGGGTGATTTGCAGCACTACTGTTCAGTAGTGGAACCTTAATCTCTCTGTTAAACCCAAGTCCATGGGTTTCAGGCTTACAAGCAGAAGTCTCAGCTATGCCCACAGACTACTAAGTAGTGGCTGAGTTTACCAGAGACTATCACAGCTTCAAAATGGAGATTACTGGGAAAATTCTCTCCCAGATTCTCTTCAATTAGACAAAAGAATCGACAGTTTTCAGAGAGCTTATTCTGTTAATATCTTTCCAAGGGTGATGAACAATATTAGTGTGGTTGAATAAAACCTAAGAAATAGGAAAAAAAAGAAATGATTGTTTGGGTTTTTTTTTAAAAAAAAGGGCAGCTGAGACTGGAAGGCACCTCTGGAGGTTGTTTGGTCAAAGCAGGGTGAGTTAGAGCAGGTTGTTCACAACTTTGTCCAATTGTGCTTTGAGTATCTTCAAGGATGGAGATGGCACAGACTTCATGGTCAGCCTGTGCCAGCATTCAACAACTCATGACTGAAGTTTTTTTCCTACATTTAAATTGAATTTTCCATATTTCAGTTTGTGCCCATTACCTTATGTTCAATGATTACTGCTGAGAAAAGCCTGGCTCTGTCTTCTTCGTTCCCATCCATCAGGTATTTTTCCACATGAATAAGATTCTCTTAATCAAATCTGTGGCCCTGCACTGGACTCGCTCAGTTATGTTATGCACTGGGGAGCCTAGGACCAGACCGAGCACTCCAGATGTGTCTCATCAGTGCTGAATAGAGGGGATCACATATGTAATAAGTAGCAAAAGCATCTTAAAAAACAGGTTTCATCAAAAAATATTTGTCATTCACAAAAACAGGAGACATTCTGATAAACATTTAAATCCCATATTTATAATTATATGTGATTCAATTTTTTTTTGCAATACTCTATCTTTGGAATAAATACTTTCTCTTTATTTATGTCCAAATAATATCTTATCCTGAATACCATGATATTATTACCATGAAACTGAAAGGTCAATATTGCATTGATTTCCTTTTTGCATAAACAGTAATTTAAATATAAATCCACTTAAAATTTAGTAGAAAAAAATTACCTCTGTGAAAGGAAAGCAGAGAAGAAAAGAATGTAACTTCTACATGATTTCCTAAATGTTGCTAAATCTCTGAGTATTCGTCTGAATCATGATCAATCAATTTCACAGCAGATGGTCCCTGGCAATTTACATCATGTTATCAACATTGTGTCCAAAAACATTAATCTTCTGTATTCTACAAAATCTAGTACACAGAGATAGTTGCTCCCAAATTCTTAGGTATCATCTCTTTTTAGGCATGTATAGCATTTTTGAGATCACAGGGCAAGAATTTATGAAGAAAGTTCATGGTCTTTCTGTATTATGGAATAAACTAATTCAAATGACTGTCTATAGTAAAGAAGTGTGATGTACTGAAGACAACACCATAAATAACAGAAAGCTGGGAAACTGGTGTCAAGAGATTTTCATGCTAGCCAGGAGTAGATCAATGTACCTAACACTTAAATCTTGATCAGAAACATGAAAAGACATCAGATTTCACTGATTTTCACCAAGTCAGAAAAGTAGAAGGTTCAGACTGTTGGCTAGATTGGAAGGCTTGTAGCACTGTAAACCACAGGAAGATAGATATTTATCTCCACACTAGCACTTAACACAGTTTTCCTATAGCAGGAAGCTTACATCTTCAAGCAATGTAGTCTACTGAGGTAGCTGAGGAAGACTCAGACATGGTCCTAATTAGCTTCCTTTTAATGAGAGGTTAAAGAGATCCCTCCAACTTTATATGTCACTGTGGACCTTAAAAGGGAAGGTAGGTAGGTAGGGACTGATAACTTAATTCAGATATTCCTGAGCAGTGCCTGGAATTTTTCTTGGCCTACAAACATAAAATTATGTGGCTCATTTTATCCTAAGAAAAAGGAGCAATCAGATAAAATGACCATGTAGAATGGGCATAATGATGATTATTTAAGCAACTGCAATGTTCCAAAAAGAAGCTACTAACCATGTCTTTGAAATATTATGAGATATGAGGCATTATAGAACACTTTTAATACTGAAAATCCTCTTATGCACACTTGTTCAGGAAAGGGCACTCAAAGGTAAATGAAGGTCATCTTAGACAAGCCTATTTATTTTTGGGGAGCTTGTGTCATTAATGTCCTCTAAGTAAACAAAATGAGAAATTATTAAAATTTTCAGTTAAGCACTGACAGATATTACAATTATGTGGAAGAAATACCGAGCAAGATGAATTGTTAAACTGCTAATAGAAAGAGTGGATAATGAAAAATTATTTAATAGAGAGTATTATGAAATTACAGATGGTCAGTCAATAATAAAAAGACATGTATGAGGAAACAGACATGGTCAGATGCTTCTTAAAAGGGTAAGCTGATTTTGTCCTCCCCAGCAAAGGAAAGGCATTGGGCATAAGGCACAAATATCTACATATGTTTTGAATTATTATTTTCAACACCTGTCTATGTGTGGCATATCTAATTCATTGCACAAAAATTTTAGAAGTTCTATACAAGTGAGACACTAATATAAATCCCCAACTGTATACTCTGAAATAAAACTGCTTTGACTTGGAGAGATAGAGACATGATTTTGCCAATATTTCTTTTTCAGTGAGACATAGACAAATGTGCATTAAGCAAACAGCTGTGTCAGTGACATGTAAGACTGCTCAGGATCTTTCCCCCAGCTGTTCACAACCCTCCTCCTGCTGGCTCACATCTGCCATCAGAGCTGCTCCCAGCTCATTCCACCAGATTCAACAAAGGTTTATAATTTTGTTATTTGCACATCAGGCTCTTTTTGCATGCCCATACCAGGAATTCTGCCACATACCACTGCCAAGGTAGCAGTGGGAGAGGGAAGAGGTGAGAGGCAGATAAGGAAGGTACTTCAGACTTCAGTAGACTCTGAAGTACACTTTGTCATAGTGAATGCAGGCACATTTTAAGATGCACTCTCCCCTAAAAGTGTCTATTTCTCTCAACTGACTGGAAGGAGAACCTATGGTGTTCAGACATAATCATCATGTGTGATGACTCACCCTACATATGTACATATGTAGCAGAAGCTAAAATGCAGATGGGACAAATCTATTGTGGTATTTACACTTGATGAGGACAAGATGAGGGGTTTTTTTCCTAGAATGAGGCTAAAAGCCCACCTCACCTCTCTCACCAAGCACCAGGCTCCAGAATGACATCTCTTTCCTTTCTTTGTGGCCCATACAGCTGATATTCATTCCTGGTGTGTAACACAACTTCACAGAGGCTGGAAATGCAGGTTTTATTGTCACTGGTAATTGAATTTTTACTTTGGTATTCTATACATGAGGTTGTAAAGCAATGCCTGTAGACCACAGGAGCTGATTAAAATGGCCACAGGTCCCTTTGTGAGGAAGCTGGTAGTGACCTCTAGAAGAGACAATAACACATCCCATTCTACCTACACCCTTCTTGCTTTTTAAAGCTGCTCTAATTCATCCTTGCAATTTGCAGAAACAGCCTGAAAATTTAGCAAGGAGAAAGCCCTCAGGCTAAAGAAATATTTTGCTCCATCAATTGCATTTAACTATGACTGAGTTACACACCTTTAAAAACCACAGACTTTCCCACTTGAAATCCTCAAGAAAAAATACTGCTGTCAAAGATCCAAAACAAGTAAAAAAAAAAGGGAAGAGGATTTACTCTTTGGTTTATAACACTACCAAGCAGCACCAGGAAGTTCTTGAAGATCCTAGGAAATGGGGGACCCAGCCAGGTTGATCTGGCCATACTGTCCTTACACCTATACATAGCCCCATCAGATCCTGGCACATAAAGCAAAATCTGTCCAATCAATCAGGGTCAGGCATCTTTAACGAGATTCTAAAAATCCGGCATTGGACACCAGCCATTCATCTCCTTTCTGGATGGCAGTCGTCTCTGGTGTGGGGTCTTGACCCTTGTGGATGCCAGGTTTCCACCAAAGCTGTCCTATCACTGCCCTCCTCAGATGGCCAGGGGAAAGAAAATATGACAAAAGGCTTGTGGGTCAAGATAAGGACAAGTGGAGATCACTCAGTAATTACCATCATGGGCAAGAGACTCAACGTGGGCAAATTAATTTATTACCAGATAAATCAGAGTAGGATAACGAGAAATAAACCCAAATCTTTAAAACACTTTTCCCCCACCCCTCCCTTCTTCCCATCTCAACTTCACTCCTGAATTCTTTACTTCTTTTCCCTAGCAGTGCATGGGGACAGGGAATGGAAGGTCGTGATAAGTTCATCAGAGAATCATAGAAAGGTTTGGATTGGAAGAGACTTTAAAGATCATTTAGTTCCAATCCCTCTGCCCTGGGCAGGGACACTAGCCCAGGTTGTTCAAAGTATCATCAAATGTTATCTTTGCTGCCCCTTCCTCCTCAGGGAAGGATTCCTCATGCTTTTTCCCTGCTCCAGCATGGCGTCCCTGTCCACCAAGACAGTCCTCCATTAACTTCTCTAACATGAGTCTTTCCCATAGGATGCAGTTCTTCATGAACTGCTCCAGAGTGGGTCCCTTCCACAGGGTGCAGGCCTTCAGGAACAGACTGCTCCAGCATGGGTCCCTTCCATGAGTGCATCTTCAGGAACAGACTGCTCCAGCATGAGTCCCTTCCATGAATGCATCTTCAGGAACAGAATGCTCCAGCATGGGTCCCTTCCATGGGATGCAGCCTTTCAGGAACAGACTGCTCCAGTGTGGGTCCCCGAACTGTGTCACAAGTCCTGCAGCAAATGTGCTCCAGTGTGGGCTCCCCTCTCCTCAGGGCCACAAGTCCTGCCAGGAGCCTGCTCCAGCATGGGCTTCCACAGGGTCACATCCTCCTTTGGGCATCCCCCTGCTCAGGTGTGTGGTCCTCCACATATCTGCTCCACTATGGACCTCCAGGCAGCACCTGGATCACCTCCTCCCCTCCTCCTGGCACTGCCCTTGCTATCTGCAGAGCTGTTGCTTTCACATATTCTCACTCCTTTCTTCAGCTACAGTTGCCCAGTTGCACAGTAACTTTCCCCCCTTCTTCAATACGTTATCCCAGAGGTGCTACCACCATCATCAAGGCTCGGCCTTGGCCAGCAGTGGGTCTGTCTTGAAACTGGCTGGCACTGGCCATATCAGACATGGGGGAAGCTTCTGGCAGCTCCTCACAGAAGCTACCCCTGTAGCCCTCCACCACAAAACCTTGCCATGCACACCCAATACATGTGGCCAACAGCTAATACAGCAACTAAAGTGCTGGACCTTTCTGCTGGCATGCCTGTAAAATCTGCTCTTGAGGAGGAGATTTTTATGGTGATGGAGACAAAGATTTCTGTCACGCTTTTCCTTTAAAAGAGAAAAGTTAAATTTATAAGTGCCTGAACAATCTTGATTCTCTGATTAATTCTCCATATCCAACCTGATACAGACTACTTATATTCTTCTGTGCTATTTTTTCCCCTGTTGTGATCCAATTCATCCCACACAGTGTAATGATATTCCTTGCAGAGGGGAAAGAATAGTGATTGCACATGCAACCATGGTATGATTTTTCCTTCATTTTTGTGGTCTTGTAATGCCGATCAGGTTTTTTTCCACTTACAACACAGATGAAATATTGTTAAACTGATATGGATTTGATAAACATTCATTTTTAATTTCTGACCATTTTTTTCTACCTTCCTGTTTGTGATGGTGCTATGGCATTATTTTTTTTCCTTTAATTTTGTCAGAAAATTTCATTACAGTAAAAAAACCTATTGTGTCATTTAATCAATGCCCCATTAGCATAAAAATGTTTCTGTTACTGCATTTTCCCCTCTACTAGCAGGTGTAGAATTGTTGCAGCTATCTTAAGTGATGCGCTAACAGAATTTATACAGTGAGATTATTCCCCTCAGATTCTACTGATGGAAATTTTTGCTTGACAAGTATAGTTTTGTTAAAAAAACATTTACCTATTACATTTATGACTGATAATTCCATGTCTTTGTTACTAAGTATGTCTTTTTTAAACACCTTCACCAGCTCCATTGCTCAAATATTTGAAGGCAGTAAAGTTCTCAGTTAGTTGGAACATACACAACTTAAAAACATTTATCTCCTCTAATATTTTCTCCTAGGTATTGGGCATTCTGTTGCAGGCTCTCAGACATTGCTGAGTTCTAATGAACAATTGATCTGAGCTGCGTGATTTAGCTTCAGAGCATACAAAAGTCTGATTTCATCTACAGCTGAGTACCACTGCAACCTGCTCCAGCAGATAGAAGATTTTTACAGGCAATTGAATTCAGCATCATAAACCATAGTTTTTTAATGAAAATAACCACAGAGACTCCAAAATGGAAATCTGTGTTATTTAATACTGCTCTGAAATGCATACTTATAAAAATCATAGTTGGGAATTTGTGTTTGAGAACCTTTAGAACATTTTTTGGTATTTATGTATATAACACCCCTTCACTTACAGCTCAGGTAGATTGTATGCAGTGAGAAAGCTCTAGAAAGGTCATTGTTGCTTATATAAACAGCAACAGTTGCCTTAGATGTAGATTCTATCATGTCTTATTGCAAAGATTTAGTGTGTAGTGTGTGCAAGGCAGAGCTGTGAAGCTGGGAACGAGCCCTCCTATTTGCAGAAGCTAGATGCAGATGTCTTATCAGAAATTTCCTGATATTTTCATCCAGCTTCTTCAGCTATGAGGAGAGAAGGACTCCAGCCTCACTGGGCTCTGTACACTGAGTGTCAGTCTGTCCTTGCCTGATGAGAAGCCTGGAGCTAGGGAAAGAGATAGGTCCATTTCGCACTCAACCTCAAGGCAAAGCACTGCAGAGAGAACCAGGGTAGAAGATGCATGAAGAAGAAAAAAGTTGGAAACTGCTTTAGAATCTTGCTGGCAAATCAAGAAACCCACCAAGGAGCTGGGAAGAGCGAAGAGAAGCATTACACCATGGGGACTTTCTACAACTGGAGTGAAACTATTTTTTCCCTAAGATGGCTCTCATTCCCCCAAGCCACACTGGTGTCTGAGGAGCAGGGGAGCTGTTGACAGAATCTCAGGCATCAGTTTACATCTACAGAGCACTTTAAAAACAAAGGATGTAAAATTTCTGTATAGATTGTTCACAGAAATTATTCCAGCAGCCACAGCAATGCAAAAAACAAAGAACTGCCCCTGGAATTATACTACACATGGGGCCTTTTCCAATTCTGAATAGGACTGTATCTAACATGTTTATCAAAAACAGAGGTAACTATTGACTATATCACATGAAGTGTTTATTAGACCAAAACTTTGTGAGCTGGAGTGACTGATTATACCCAAGTGGGAATCTGTGAATTATTGATTTAGAAGTAGTTGGTAACAATACTTCATGTGGTTGATGATACAGTAGAGATTGTGATAATAGCATTTTATCAACAAGTCAAGACAGTTTTTAAGACAAAACAGAAGAATGAGTATTCCTGGAATGAATACAGAAATTACTTTTCATGGTTCAGTAGAGAAAACAATAGTTCCCATAAGACTTACTGTACTTCACAGAGACACATTTTCTCAACTGCTTGTAAGCAATGTAAATGATTATAATTTCTGATATGACACAGAAGAAAATCTTTGAAACATTGCTTCCTAAGAAAAGAAAATGGCCACTACAACACTCTACCACAAAATGCATACAATTTTTAAATGCAGATCATTCTAATTTGACAACAAAATGAATACTGTCATTCCAAGATTTCCAATAGCTAAAACGTTTTATCTTAACAGCTTCAGTCATCATTCACAAACTATTAACTTGCCTTTCAGTTGAGATTGACTTTAAAGCCAATGTAGAAAATGACAAACTGTTTTCTATGGTCATTGATGATGCAAACCATGGAGATGGATACAAAAAATATTTTTTATAAACTGTTTGCAACTGCATGGTGGAAAATATTTTGAAGACACCTGAAGACTTTCAACAGTAAGAACTGCTTGCAGATGTAAAGTGTGTACTGCAGTCAACTAGCTTGAATTTGGCAATGCGTCGTTTGTCACAACATATCACTGTAGTACTAATGACGACACCTTTCTGCCCACAGAAAACTGGAAAAGGATAATGATTAGGTGCTTCTTGCTAATTGTGTTTGTCTATACAATATAGCAAAGCATTCAAAAGATAAATCAATAGATAAGCTTGGGGGGTGCATAGCAATAATTTTGACAGTTTTTCTGTATCTTCAAGGTTTCAAAACTACTGAAGATCCTAAACCCTGCCAGTCTGAAGCAGTGTGATAGAGTAGCCTGGTCAATGGCTCTTTCCATGTTTTGTGATTGAAAGAACCACAAAATGCTTCTGTTATGAGAAATTTCTAGAGAGCTGTTAAGAATTTCTCACTGAAACTTTAAAATTCTTTAAGAACAATAAAGTTTGTGAAGATAAAAAGTATGACTTTTGGTGATTTTTATTTCTCTCAAAAGCTGAAGACTTTTTACAACCCTCTCAAAATCAGAATATTCAATATGTGCTGAAGTTTATGACCTCCTGAAATGTAAAATAGAATAGAAACAGCAGATTTGTTGGTCAAGAATGCCATTCTTATTTAAAAGCATGACACAACAAAACACACAAAAGTAGAAGTGGTACATTATTCAGAAACATAAATTTCATACAAATTTCTGTTTGAATTGGGGAAAAACAATATCTTAGCTGTATCTAGCTCCTTTTTCTAAAAAAAAAACCCAACACATGTAGTTTTTTAGGAAATCATAAGCAATACTGAAAGGTTGAAACCTGACAAAAGGCTAGGTCATACAAAAAATATATGCATAAAATTTTTGTGTACTGAACAATTCAATAACCTATTTATACATATTTCAGCATGTTTATATTTGGAAATTGGTAATACTCTACCTTAAACTCATAATTTTTTCAGTTTATCAAACCACATGGATTAAGAATGACTTTACTAGGTCCAATTTTAACTCATATGCAACCCTGCAACTAATATTTTCATTATTAATAAGACTGAGCAGATTGTAGAATCCTGCTAAATACTGATAATCTTCTGACAGAGTTTCATATAGAGTTAACTTCTGAAGACCTTAATAAGCTTGTCTCAGAAAGCAAATAAATATTGAAACATATTAAGCCTATTAATAAGCACCATTTTAATAGCAACTTAAGTCTTCAAAAATTTATTTGAATATTTTAAAATAGTAGACATGTGCACTTGTGTGAAAAACACATGACTTGCTGAAGGAAAGTGATATTTTCATAAAGTTTCTCTAAATAATATATTACCATTTTTTGTTTTCATGCCATTTTTCCTTATTTCTCTTAAGGCATTTGAGAAAATATTCCTTATTTCTCTCAGGGCATATTCTGATGCCCTGAGTAATTGTTGATGAAAGGATAGAGAGTAAAGAAACGGTGTTTATCTATCACACCTGCTGTCAAATCCCCAGGGCTAGGTAGATAACACTCAAGAATAGTCTGGCTGAGTTGAAGCTTTCTGCATGAGCAATGAGGCCAAAGATGGTGACCAAATAGAAGTGTTCTGCTCTGTGCCCATCTGTGTCATCTGATACAACTCCCTAATCTCCAAACCCCATTACTCAGGTTTGTTTATATCTGAACTTGCTTACTGAGGTCCTCAAATTATATGTCATTTGTTTAGCCTTCCAATAACATTTATGCAATAATAATGTCAAATTGAACTTGACACTATTGCTTCTCTTTTCTTTAAAGGTTCATGAACAACCCACTCTCTTATCATTTAGGTTTCTATGTATCCCTGACAGTTCTACTCAATTTTTTCTCTGTTTTTCGAAGTTGAAGTGCTCCTGACCCAATGCAAAGGAAACAGGACAAATGAACTAGATACAATTCAGCTAGGTGAGTGTCATCGTGCAGTGTCAGTATACTCCAACAGGGCAGTTTTCACATTTCAAGAGCACAGATCTTCCCTGCCTCAAAAGGATTTGAAAGTGTTCATGCTAAAGTTCATGGGGCACTAAAAAGAAGAGAATGTGAAAATCTTGTACGGGCAGAAGTGAACAACTGCTGTCATTGTCACTAGGACTTCAATTGACTTAACACAACCATTTATTGACACTTAAAATAATCTAGAACCTCCAAGGTATCCACATAGGATGGGCAGGTATGATACCAGATCTGCAGCTGGAGATAAGCTAAGATATCCTAGGGCAACCTTACTGGCAGTTCACCTATGTGTGGGCTACTTCTTCAAGTCCCTGGTCATCATAGTCAATGGAGCCTACAACGAATTTTAGTTGACCAAACATATATGTCTGTTAGGGAGAGATGACTAGCTTTTCACATCATATCATCTGCAAGGATAGAACACAAGGATAGTTTATGACCAGGCTTATGTTAGACACCCAAATGTATGTATGTATGTTCTCTAACTGCATGCCATGCCATGCCAGTCGGTCCAACAAGGCATCTCATTGCTAGCACAGCTGCTGTTATGTTTGTTATGCTCTGACAGATCCCGTTCTTGAGAAACCAGTTTCTCCTGGCCACCTACCACTCACTCATGATCACACTCACTTTAAACTGTACCTAGACAAGCTCTTCCAATTTTGAGGGGGTCGTTTAAGTGAGCTAGCTTCTTTCTGGTTTTTTAGATGTCCATAAAGATGTTTTCTTACTCTTTTTTTCATTATTACCATCAATAAATTTTTCACTAATGCACCAGTTTCCCCATTAGAAATATTGTCTCTAGGGTCAAGAATGCTTTTAAGAAAACCTGTCTGTTTCTTTCTTTCTATAAAACATCTTCATTAGCTTTTCACTGCATAAGGGGAAAAAGAAGAGATTTTACATTGACAGATTCCATACAAGGTACTGACAGTTAATGGAGTGTGAAATGCACAGGCATAAAAGCAAACTAATGTTAAATGAAAATGGCTCCTAAACATGTGTTCTTATTTTGCTGCCACATGGTTGGAAAAAATGTATATTCATTTCAACTAACTGTGTACAAAATCACCTATTTTTGTGTAACAATCTTTTAATCTTTATTTACAGCAATTGAGCATTGTATTTGCCAGATTCTGTTGTAGGTAATAGAATAAAACTTCTAATGGGATAAACTGCATTCTCTCCCCTTCCCCTCCCTCCATTTGCACATGTTAGCACACTCATATGTATGTGTAAAGACACGTATTTCTCATGAATAAAGAGAAATAGAAGGAAGGACTTACCTTGGATTTCTGATTTTAGTTCCTCTGAAGGTATTAGCCAACTTCCTTCACTAACAGCAACACTCCAGCTCCAACTGCTCAGGACAGAGCCCAGTGCTGTCTGTTGGGACCAGCAAGCATGCTCAAAATTGTGGGGGGTGGATTTTCTGCCTGCCCCCCTGCAGATGCCACAGAAATCTAGCAAAAGTGACAGAGGAGCAAGTAACATCCTGTAATCATCCATTATGAGAGACTTAACTTGATGACAACCTCATGGCAATAGCTGTTCCATCATGCCTTTTCTCTAGCAGAACAGCTCTGGTACTGCCTCTCTGCTTTTAGCTGCACCGGCATGGTCTAGTGTGAGGCATCCCTGCCTATTGCAGGGGGGTCAGAACTAGATGATCTTAAGGTCCTTTCCAACCCTAACTGCTCTATGATTCTATGATAGCCAGCATGGCATTGTTTGCACACTGTGTAGATGAGGCCCTCAGTGCCATGGGTTAGTGGTGGCTTTGGCAGTGCTGCAAATGGTTGGACTTGATGATCTTCAAGGTCTTTTTCAACCCATTTGATTCTATGATTGTCCTCCAAGTTCCTGACAGAACAAGTTCCTCAAGGAAAACTTGGGTACATGCATGAGAGAAAGTCAAGAACTGAGATTTCAAAGCTTTTCATGTAAGGAGAAATACATTCCCCAAATCTGACCGTAACCATACCTTTGACTTAGGTACCCAGAGAGGCAGAAAGCAGGTCTGTGACTTCATTTCAAGCTAAGGCCAGATTCTGTTTAACACATGTTTTCTTGTGGAGCCATGGTTTGGGAAAACAGTACCTTCCAGGCCTTGGGATATATGTTGTTGTTCTCTGTGTATGCTTACTGAGATCAATTTGAACCGAAATAGTTGTTTCCTATTAAATTTCTTGCTAAGTTATACCCCAGACTTACTTCATGATTACCTAGGAAATGCTGTTCAGCTTAAGAGCAATGAAGAAGCAAGATGAAGGACATTTTATAATTTATCATATTAAAAAGGGCTACATATTGCTGACTGGTTTTGTACAGTTTTGTTTGTTCCCACTGAGTTTTCCCATTAGACTTGTACTGTCTTCACCTTCACTGCCAACTGTTTGATTGCTGTTATCTGAGTTTGTTTCTTTAGTTACAGTGGTGGCAGCAAAGTAGAATAAAATGGTGAGGGACCAGAAGAGGAAGAACTTAGGTGAGGACAGAGTTTCTTTCTAAAAGGAAAAGTTGTAGGTGAGAAAATAGTAATAGTAAGACAGTGTTCAGTCACTGGAGTGCAGTTTTGAGTGCAAATTAAAACTCAGAAGAAAGTGTAACTGAAAGCAGGCCTGATGCCAATTAAATAGAAATGCAGCCTGAAACTCTCTGCAGAAGAAACAACAGTTCCACAGCTCTCTCACAGAAGTCTGTTTCCTTCACTGGAAGATTCCTTTCTCATTAAAAAAGCCATGCTGTCTTGTTCTTGTCTCAAAATAACTCAGAATTTTCTTCCTTTGGTTATGACTGTTCAGTTCCTTGTGATGGCAGGAAACAGTAAAACTGATGAGTTGCAGCTGTAATTTTATGGAGTAAATTTGAGGTTCATACAAGACCATCAGGGAGAAATACATAAACCTCCATATGAGAGATGGGGTATTAGCATTGACTCTGTGTGATATCTTCTTTTCTCTACATCTATCCCAAAATAGTGCAGTAACAAGCCAAGAACACGGACAGTACCTACTACTATTGAACTGATGACTTTGATTCCTCAAGTAATTCAGATGATTGAAATGTTAAGAGCTCCAAAATCCAGTCTCTAAAATCATTTCTCCCAAAATTATTTCTCTGTTAGCTACTTTTCAACTTTTAGAGTTTCCTGTGTCATGAATCTCCATTCCCAGCCTTGGGACTTTGTTATAGCTTTGCCTTTTAAGATCCTGACTGGAGATTATACCAAGATATATAGCCATGTAGACTAGGGAGTGGTTTGTAAACAGACCACTTTTTGGTACCTCTAGGTAGTATCTCAGCTAGCTGCCACTGCCTCTGCTAACAAAGGAAGTACATTACAGACAAGAAATATCTGGAGGTTATAGTAGATTAGAAGCTAATTATACTCCAAGAACATGCTACTGCAAGAAACTTTAGTGCAATTGTGGGATGTGCAGAGGTTTCGTAAGCGGCAAAGAATGTGATTTTCTTGCCCATGCACAGCACTGTTCAGAACCTGTCTAAAAAAAATGAAAAATAATTTGAGAAGCCCAGAAGAAAGTAATGCTATTTTTGAGAGCTTTAGAAAACAGACCAATGAGAAATGGCTGCCAAGAATTTTGTTTCTTCCATCTAGAATAGAGACACCGGGAAAAGGACATGAAAATATACCTCTCAGTAATGAAAATACTACTGAAAGAGAAAAGAGGTCAAATGTTTCCCATGTCCACCAGGTGTCTTCAAACATAAATAGAATTGTTTTTAAACAGGACTGCAATCCATGGTTTCATTTTGCACCAGGTCTGGAACAGAAAATTCTTCACCACAAGAGATAAATAATCCAGATATAAGAAAGAAACTTTATGTAGTGATATCTGGAAACTGATCTTGGGACTATCTGGCAATTTTAACAAGGCTACAGGCAGTGCCAAGGCCACTTACCCTTCCCCAGAGAAGGGACACAGCTAAAAGAATTTCTTCACATCCCTTCCAGGATTAATGATTTCTGTAATTCATAAATGCATACATGCACACAACAGAAATCCTACACAGTCAACTTTCAAAGCTTTCTACCAAGCTCTCCCAAAATGGAAACAGCATGCCAAATGCAAAATAACATTAATGTCATCACCTGAGGCTCTGAGACAGATTTTGTTCATCAAGTATCCATTGGTATTAGCTGCCAAGGAGGCAGCTGTCCTAGTAGTGAAGTCCTCCCTTTCATGGTTCTCCTTTTAGTGGTAATGTTTCCTGCTAGTCTAGTCCAGATTGTATATAATCACTGTTCTCTCTCCATTTCTAGTTTATAGTATTTTGCTCTCTTCATAGAATTCAAGCATCTTTAGTTTTATTTTATACTCTATATAAGTATATGATCACCATAAACCATATGTTAAGATGACTTTCACAACAGAACATCTATCCTGGCTATAGTGGGATTGGTTCAAACTGCTCTCAAGGGCACTTACTCTAAAATCACTGGAGCAGGTTTGTATTCCTGTGACAGTCTCCAGTGAACACTCAGCAAGCACATGCCTACTCGCGATGTGTTACAATCCAAGTGTTAAGAGGAAAACAGGATGGACATCTGAAGAGGGAACTGCTGATTCATTGGCTAAGACTTCACTGAAAAGAAATGCTTTTTAAGCAGGAGGTATTGATTGCTGCTTCAGTCCCAGCCTAGATTTTAACAAAAGGTGGGACCACAGAATTGTGTCACATTCACAGTATTTTCCCTGCCTTAGCCTTCTGGCTGAAAATAAAAAATGGAAGTATAATGTGTAATGTACTAATGGTTTATGCTGTCAAACTGTGGTACCCAAGCTCAGCTGAGATCTATAGTCATCATCTGAAACCCCTTATCACCTATAGTGTTCGCATACAAATTATATTCCCTCCAATGTCAAATAAGTCCTAATTTAGCTTTAACTCTGATGCCCTGGAGTCTCTGATTAAGGAGATCATAGTATCTCACTTTGCTGCAGGATCCCTCAAGAAGCAAAGTACAGAATTTGAAGAATAGTCTGATACAAATTTAATAACCTACAAACATCATGTTCAGACCCGACACCTTTAATTAAGAAAATGCCAATTGTCCCATTTGGAAGTTCATAAGAATAGGACAGATAAAAGCAAAATATTTACAAGAGGGAAGTGACCATTTAACAATGCAGTTTCTGGGACTGCCTTTGAGAAACAGTCATATCACAAACATATTTTCTACTGGTGTTATTTACCACAGAGCAATGTGGCAGCTTGCAGCTGGACTCTGCCCTTACAGGTCTGTAACTGGAAGAGTGCTGAAGGGCTTACAGCACTGCTGGTGTGAAATGTTGCCTGCAACCTGGTTAGTCCCCTTTCCCTTGGGTTATTGTTTTGTCTTCCTATATCTAATGCTTCCTTAAAAGACATAAAAGTCAGTTGCTTCTCACACTCTGCAATTCACATGTGCAGACTTACTCCGTTCTTTGGATGTGTTTTTGAATGCTATGTTTGAAATTCAATATGAGCTTCCCTGAATTAACCTGTTTCACTTCACCTGGTGACTGTATATTCCCAGTTTTTGCAGCATTACAGTGCTCTGTTTGTCTCCTTACCTCAGAGAGACCTATTTGGTGTCAACAGGAATAGCATCCATTTCCAGTAGTGTATATTTAAGCTAGACTTCTTGCCACATCTGCCTTCCTCTTTCACAAAAATGCTTTTTAAATAGAAAGCAAGAAAGTAAAAGAAACTTTGAAAACCACTGAAACTTTTCCTTTTCTTTTTAATCTTCCCTCTCACATCTCACTGGGAAGGGGAATAAATGACCAAAATGCACATATAAAATTAAGGGAGTTTCCACATTTTCAAGGCAATCCACTCCAGAGTAGGTCCAAAGTAAAGTAGTTTATTCAGTTCTGATTATGGATGTCTGTAAAGTGACAAGGTAAAATAAAATGGTTTTGTCTTAGGTCACAGTGACCAACTTGGGATCTTAGGTTATGCCTAAAGTTTTCCTTCAACTTTGCTGCTGGCTAAAGCATCTTTCACTTCCAAAGGTGATAGAGAAATAGCATCTGTGGCAGTTTAATTACAGCTGAGTCTGCACTAAGGTCTTTTGCAGAAATCCCCGACTTACATATTCATGCAGCTTTTACCCTCTGCCTCATTTCTCAAATTCAGTTTGCCCTCAGCTCTTCGCAGCATGACACGTCTCCCCAAGGAGTTCGACTCTTTATTTCAGAAGGGTATTTGGCTTTGCTACATGCATAGAAATTGCATCTGCTCTGCTAAATCAGTAGATACTTGCATCTGTGTGTGAGATTGGATTTGTTCTGCAGTCAAGTTGTAGCACTACGAAAACTTCAGAAGCCATGGAAGAGTGAGGGTCATCAGAGAGTCCATCTTCAGGAGAGAAGGGCAGAAATTTAATCCCACACCTGATCTCAGGACTTGTGGCTAACACAGCTACCTGTTTGTGGCCACATCACACATCAGGGAATGGCTTGTCAACAGGTCCCTGTTGTCCTTTTCCATATGAAACCTGCATCTCTGCCAGCCACTCACAATACCAGACAGGTGTATGGTGAAAACAGGGAGCACAAAACCACTGAACAATGAACTCTGGCTATTTACATTCCCCATTGACTGCAGTATCTTTAGTGTTGGGTGATGCAGGTGTTAGACACAATATGTAGTGAGTTGGGTGCAGAGGGAGGTTTGTGCTACCAGGCTGAAGGCAGAAGTACAGTTTGAGGTCACTTCTTCACTGTTCCCCCAGGCTTCCCACAGGATGAAGTCTGCCATCTCCCTGACAAAACACAGGCATATGTTCTATTAGACAGTGTCAGCAAACTGCATGGTGATGGCTACATTTCTCCTTATGCAAGCAGAGGACATTGTCACAATAAATGACTACAGTGCTAAACCTAAAAAGTGTCATAAATTGGCTCAACCCCTCTGAAGAATTAGATCTTAGTTTCTATTTGTCTCACTTGGGGAAAAAAATAGAAAGCTACTGTTATTTCCTTAGCTGTGACAGGAAAAAGAACTGAGAAAAATATTTTGGAAGCTGAGAGGTTTTCTTTTTTCATAATATAGCACCAAACCTTCTTAAACTAAAAATTTTACAGTGAAAATATAAGGTACATGTTTCTGCTTACCATGTAGGAAAGAACAGTAATTCTTCCCAGGAGAAGACAACAGCTCTTGAAGAAATTTTGCTGTCCTAGATACAACAGTATTTCAGCTATCTATGTGCTGGCACCAACAATATATTCAGAAATGTGTTCCTTCCTATATTCAGAAAACCACTGGCAGGGGAAGAAAAGAGCAAACACCTACACCTCCCATGAGCTGCTGTTAGCACTTGGTTTGATGAGTTAATAAGAAGCCATATGGTCTCACAGCTTCTATGCTCCAGTTGAGTTGGCTTAGGTTTCCAAGCATTGGTGGGACTGCATGTCTGGAGGGTCAGATTTTGATATACATTTATCTTCAACTCTATTAATCTCTTAAGCATTTTCCCAACAACCTACCTTATCCCACTGCCAACAGTAGTATCTTCTGCCCAATAAACACTGTTTCCAGATGCTAGGATACAAGAATGCAGCCAGGCTAAGGAGTGTGTGGTCTAAGGCTGAGCAAGTCAGGGAGAAACAGCCACCCAGTGAACTTCTATGATGGGGCTACAGAACTGATGGGCAGAGGTAGAGCAGTTGACGTCATCTACCTGGACTTGTGAAAAGCATTCAACACTGTCCCACACGACATCCTTGTCTCTACATTGGAGAGACATCAATTTGATAGGTGGACCACTTGGTGGATAAAGAACTGGCTGGATGGCCGCACGCAAAGAGTCCCTGTCAATGGCTCAGTGTCCAGCTGGAAACCAGTGATGAGTGGTGTCCCTCAGGGATTGGTGTTGGGACCGGTCTTGTTTAACATCTTTGTTGCTGAAATGGACAGTGGGATTGAGTGCGCCCTCAGCAAGTTTGCCAATGACACCAAGCTGTGTGGTTTGGTGGATACGCTGCAGGGAAGGAATGGCATCCAGAGGGACCTTGACATGCTTGTGAGGTAGGCTGATGCCAACCTCATAAAGTTTAACCATGCCAAGTGCAAGGTCCTACACCTGGGTCAGAGNGCATCCAGAGGGACCTTGACATGCTTGTGAGGTAGGCTGATGCCAACCTCATAAAGTTTAACCATGCCAAGTGCAAGGTCCTACA